>NDGM011242973.1:367-19545 GCA_002564305.1 Octomys mimax
GGATATCATGTCTGCATCTTGTACTATGAATAACCACTATGAAAACAACAATATTCAATGTATCAGTTATTGAAACTGCCCTACTAATCTATTTTCAAAATGTCTCATTATTCACTTGTATCTAAATAAAATTAACAAAACAAATGAGTAAAAAAATAAAAATATATCAGAAAAGATATATCCAAATCAGTCCTATAAAATAGAAAATTAAATCTGAAAGAAATAGTTTTTCAGATCAGCATACATTTCAAAAAATGTATAATAAATAGAGAAAATTTGCAATTTTGGCTATGGCATCTTGAAAAGATCAACAAAATTTATGTCTAGATAGTCTGTGTAAAACTAGAGAATGTTCAAATTTCAAACATTAATTATGAAAGTAGCACATCAGTAGATATCACAGAAATATAGATACCAATATAGATATCACAGAAAAATAAAATTACACGTCCACAGTTTTATGATAATAAATACAATAACTTAGAAGTAATAGAGTAATTTTTTGAAAGCTGCGGTCTTAAGAAATCTTATAGAAGAATTAAACAAGGTAAAAACATATAATTACTAAAGGAATAAAATAGAAAATACAAGGTCTATATTCAACAGCACACTGGTGAATCCTATGCAGCATTTAAAACACAAGCTATATCCTTTTCCTAAACAATGGAAGTGGAAGTAATTCCTCCTAACTTTTTCTATGAGGGCATATTTGTCCTAAAACTCTTATTATGAAAATAGTAAGAATCAAGGTACAAATGTTCAATGAGATATTATCAAGCAAAATCCAACAATGTATGAACAAAATAACTTACATGGTAGTTTTCAATTTGATTTGGTCCCATTCATTGATTCTTGGCTCTTTCTATAGTGCATTTAAGATTTAGAGTGTCCTTGAAAATATGCCTATGTGTTCAAGAGTTTTATCAACATTTTTCTTTTATCAGATCCATTGCTTCTGTTTTTACATTCAAATCTTTTATGTATTTTTATTTTATTTTAGTACAGGTAAGTGATATGAACCTAAATAAATTTGGATTTACTTCTCTGTGCATGAATATCCAGATTTTCCAGGACTATTTCATAAGGAGGCTATCTTTTCTCCAATTTGTGTTGTTAGATTCTTTGTCAAAAATTGGACTGATGAAGGTGCAAGCAGTTGTTTCTACACCCAGAATCCTATTCTATTGGTCGAAGTGTCTGGTTTTGATTTTCTTTTCCAGTGGCATGGCCATTTGCACTTTTGTATTTTTGTGAAAGCCCCTGTTTTGCCCTTTTCTGCTAGCATTTACTTGAGATTCTGTGAGTTTTTTATCACCATGTAAATTTTATTTTTTTTCTAATTGTGTGCACACTGCATTTGGATTTTAGTACACATGGTAATATCACCATTTTGACAATATTAGTTCTTCCTCTTTAGGAACTTTTGGCCTTTTCAGTTTTTTAATCTATTACTTAATCTCATTTGTCAAGGTGGTACAGTTTTCATTATGAAGGTACTCTACTTCCATGGCTAAGATAAATACTGGGTAATTATTTGTTTTTAATCTGCTGTGCAAAAGATTGTTTCCCTGAGTATTTGGTTTGCAGTGGGTTTCTTGTTGAAATTCAGGAACACTTGATTTCTTTTTGATATTTAAAACCTCTGCAATTAGTTTATTAGTATCATCCAGAACTCAGATGTTCAGTATTCCTCCTGAAATTACATAAACAAGTGCAAATGGAAAGAATCCATGTTAAAATTATATAACAAAACGGCACTCCACCACAAAAGTGTGCAAAATCACAAGGATCCTATCTTAAAACACTGGCACTTTAAGAGTGATAATCTCAAAGCCTACAAAATTCCCAAATTTTTCCTTAAACTGCTCAGCAGACAAACATGACTCTAATAAGTTTTGTAAAGAAAAACTCAAATATACTGGTTAATTCATATGTAAGATGTAAAGCTCGTGGGTCTTTTTCTGTCTAAACAGAAGACCCCAATATATATAGGAAATCTATTCTTTTCTAATTTTTGGCCTAACTTCAATTTTTAATTTTATTTATTTACTTATATTTTGGTGGAACCGGGGATTGAACTCAGGCCCTTGCACTTGCTAGGGGAGCACTTATTCCACTGAGCCATCTCCCGGCGCCCTGTGGCCTAACTTTAAAACTTTTACTAGAGTCAGGTTTCCTGAGCAGTCCTTATTTAAATAAGTGGGTAAAGGCATACAAGGCCAGCACTTTCACTGCCTTCACTGTGAATGCTAACCAAAGCCTGGAGTCTTGTATTTTAAGCTCACACTTTTGGGGATACTTGCTCAGGCTTCCCTTAATGTGGAAACTGCACAATATAACTGCCAATACATGGTAATGGGAGTTAAGAGTCCTCATGTAAATATTAGAACATATTTTCTATTAGTCCTTCAAGGACAGACTTTCAGATTGCTTGATTCTAGTAGCCTCATGCTATTTATGATCAGATCAGAGTATGATCAGATCTTTACAAAGGGCAATGTGAAACTTTTTATCAGTAAGTGAGATTTTAGTTTTATGGATGAAATGTTCTCAATTTGACTTTTATTACCCCCATCATGAAATGCAGGGTGTGTAGACTGAAGTTTGGTATCCACTAACTATATAAAAAGGTAAACACTAATAATTCGTATGATTCAAATTGGGCAAAAGCAAAAGACTAGCTTCCTTTCAAGAAAAAGAGTCAGACCTACGAAAAGGACAACAATACTATTAAAAAATTATTTACATAGAAACATTCAGAATGTCAACAAAACAGTTGCAACATTTTTTTGCAATTGCGGAGTGATATTCAGTTAACAGTTCAACAATTATTTCATATAAGCTGCATCAGAAACAACTGAAGATGAAAAACTACTGTCCCCATATACAACTAATCTGTGCTGTGCATCAACAAGAATGTGCTTTAAATTACCTTGCCAATTTACAACCCCCATATTGTATCAGGCAAGCTTAGGGGCTATTGAAAATACCACCAGGACAGGGCTAGCTAAAGACACATTCAGTAGTGTCTTCACTATACAAAAGAAAAAAGACACTGTACAGTTTACAAATGTATCTTACACAGCCTTGCATTTCAATTATTTTTTCTTCAAAAGGAATGAATTGTGTACGAGGAGTTAAATGCTTTACAGACAAGGAAAAAAAACTGCACTAGAACCAACTTATTCATCATCATCCTCTTCTTTATCCTCCTCCTTATCTTCTTCTTCCTTCTCTTCATCCCCATCTTCCTCATCCTCATCCTCTTCCTTCTTTTTCTTGCTTTTTTCAGTTTTGACAACTTCCTTTTTTGCTGCATCAGGTTTTCCTTTAGCCTGGTAGACAGTGATGTCCTTTTCAAACTTCTCCTTCGGCTTAGCAGCCTTCTTCTCATATGACTGCTTGTCATCTGCTGCAGTGTCATTCCACATTTCTCCAGTTTCTTTTGTGACATCACCAATGGAGAGGCCAGGATGTTGTCCTCTGATTTTTGGGTGATACTCAGAACAGAACAAGAAGGCCAAAGGAGGACTCTTGGAAGCACTGGGATCCTTGAACTGCTTTTTTGTTTCTCCTTTAGGAGGAATAAAAGTTTTCATTTCTCTTTCATAACAAGCTTTGTCTGCTTTAGCCATATCTTCAAATTTTCCTTGTTCTGTAGCACACATGATCTTCCACTTCTCTGAGCCCTGAGAGGTTAATGGAAGCATCTGGGTGCTTCTTCTAATGCTCCTCTTGTCAAGTTTGCACAAAGAATGCACATCTTGCCTCTTGGCATCTTAGGATCTCCTTTGCCCATGTTTGCTTTTTTTCCTCAGTGAGATACAGAGTCGCTCAGTGCCCATTCGACTTTCATTTGCCTCAGTGCTGTCTCTATGGAGCTTGAAGTACTGCAATATGGAATACTTGAATTTTTGTGTAGGTGTTCTGCCACTCTGCCAAAATTGTTTATTAGCTCCAAGAATCTTCAGGTAAAGTAGGTTATATGGGAATGGGTCTTTTATGTAAACTATATCATCTCTGGATAAAGTTTTATGGCTTTCTCTTTCCCTATTAACTATATTTTATTTCTTCTTGCATTGCTGTAGCTAAATTTTCAAGTACCATATTGATGAAGTGTGACAATGATTGGCAGGGAAAACGGAACATTTAACATTTACATTATGGTTGAGGATTTAAGCATATGTGGAAATGAATGTATAGATTCATCAAAACACTAGAAATAGGAATTGCATTTGATCCAGCTGTATCTCTTGTGAGTGTCTTCTCAAATATTAAAGGCATGATATTACACTGACTGGCACATATCCATATTCACATCACCACAATTCACAATGGTTAATTTAGTGAAGCAGACCACATGCCCACCAACAGATGGAAGGCTAAGAAAATTAGGTGCATATTCAGAACTCAGTACAGCTCATTCATAAGGCAGGATGTTTTAATATTGTGTAGGGAAATGAATGGATGGATCTTTAACCACATTGTTAAATAAAATTAACCCATAACAGGTGAATTATCACTGCTTATATAAAAAACAAAATTTTAAATAGTTTAAGGGCCAAATAAAAGAAGCACAGACAGATTTTGAAGAGGTTAGGAGGAAATCTAGGGACACACGTGATTAGACAGAAGGGGAATAGAGAGTAAAACCAGTCAAAAGTAGAAAATGTGTATGTCCTAGTTCCCCAAGATAAATGTAATGACATAGTGCAAGCATATATTACAAGTAAAACATGAAATGAAAACAATTATTAAAAAATATAGTGGATAATTAAAAAATCTATTGTCAACTGAGAATAAAAAATAATTTTATAATAGTGTCTACTGAATGACTGAACAAAAAGACCGTGAACTACTAGGTGAGTATAGAAGACTTTCAGTACACTAGGTTAATGCACAATATAATCATAGCCTTATAGAGCCGACACAGACAAGTGGAGGTTAAAGATAATGTAACAGCCTGTGGACTTGCACGACTCAAATTAAATTTAGTAATGATTAAACTAAGAAAATGCACTAATGAAAATTCTGATGAAATAAATCAAAGAATCAAATATGTTCCTACTGAAATATCACAAACATATTGTTGTGTATTTGGTCAACTGATTATGGTAATTTGTATTGTGGGGTCATAGAAACAAAAATAATCAAGGTAATATTTAAAAAGAATATTATAAGATGCACATGACCTGACTTCAGAAAGTTTTGTAACTACCATAATTGAAAAAATGTTGCGAATGTATACACAAAACCATAGAATGTTAAAAGAAAAAATACGAAGATAGAAATATCAGCGATTGTCATGGATTAAGTGGGAGCTTTTCATGAGTAGATCACAGACGGCTGATTTGAAAAGCAATACTCTGTTAATTCTAAAATAGTGGTTAGAGGGCCTCCTGATAGCTCAGTGGACTAAAGTGCCTGCTTAGGCAGAGCACGGCAGCCAGAGTTCCATCCTCCTTGGGGAGCAATGAGATGGTGATTGAGATTGGGCACGGTGGTAGGTACTCGCTTGTAATCCCAGCACTTGGGATGCTAAACACAGGAGAATCACTATGAGTCTGATCTATGTAGAGAGAACCTGTAGGCCCTGTCCTAAATACAGAAAAAATAAAAATAAAATAAAATAGTGGATACTGCAATCTTGCCTATATACATAAACCCATAGAAAGTTCAGACAAATAGTGAAAATTTCAATCATGATTTCAAGCATTAACTTTGCCAATGTAGGCTTATCAATTATATGTAACACTCTGAAGACAGACATTGATAATGAGAGATGCTCTTCATGAGTGGAGAAGGGAGTATAAAGAGAATGTGTATATCTTCTCTATTTGTAATATTAAAATTACCCTTAAAAAATAAAAAAGCAAGTAAAAATAATACAAAAGGGGAACAAAATCCATAGAGCAAACAAAAACTTGAGTTAATGATTGGGTTGCAATTTAATTTCAAAGTTTTTGTTCATGCCTACAGTGAATATTGTCAGTTTTGTGTAAATAGAGATTATGGAAATGTCAATAATTTTCAAAATTGTGATATGTAAAATATTTGGGCCAGGGAGGTAGCTCAGCAAAATAAGTGCTTGCCTGGCAAGTGCAAGGTCCTGAGTTCAATATCTGGTACCACAAATAAATAAATAAATACATGCATACATAAATAAATAAAATTTATGCTCATTAATTAAACATGAAAAGATCAAATAATTAAATTTTTTAATGCAGATAATTTTAGTAATTAAATGATCTGGTTTTCATTTATGTACTAAACATGACAATTAGGCTTAATGTCAAATACTTTTTTTACTGTTATTGATAAGAAATAATTTCTTCCTAAAGTTCAATTTTCTGCATGATGATTTCCTTTATTAACAGTGTATGTTTTCTTAAAGTACATAGTTCTACGCTTTGTACCTTTTGTGATATAAAATGCCTTCATATACATCTTGTGATTTTTTCCTGCTTATTCATCATTAAATGAGAACATGTAAAAACATTCACTGTTTTTTAGTAAATTGGAAGTATGTATAATTAATTAGTCACTACTGAAATGGAAAGCAGGTATAACAACTGTTTCATTCTTTGGGTTTATTTTCTCTCTTAAAAAGTTTGTGAATTGGCAGAAATTGCAAATTTATTCTACATGTATTTCTATTGTTATTTCTAAATATTCTTTATAAAAAGAGCTTATTAGACTAAACTGTCTTCCACTTTAATGGTACTATATTATCAGTATCACCTTAATGAATTATTCAAGGGAAACATCTTAAAGATTGAATTTATAATCATAGATTTTTGTGAAATTAGTTGATCTTGTTATATAATCTTTAACTTCATGCTGTCATACAAATGTATATATCTTTTTTATAAACCTATGTCACTAGGTAATAGTATCATCTAATTTTCTTTGACTTGATTTTGTATTTCTTCACAAATTACCTAAATATTACTTTGCCATGTTACAGTGATTTTATTGGGGGAAATGTGTTAACAGAGTAAAGAAATGTAGTTTGGTCTAAAGATACCTCTTCGGGGCCAGCAAGATAGCTCAGGAGACTAAAGCACCTGCTTAGGCAAGCTCAGGGACTGTGGCTCCATCTCCTGCACCACTTGCTGTGCCAACCCTGCACCCTGGGT
Source organism: Octomys mimax (assembly GCA_002564305.1). Lineage (NCBI taxonomy): Eukaryota > Metazoa > Chordata > Mammalia > Rodentia > Octodontidae > Octomys > Octomys mimax. Next base: position 7,507 of record NDGM011242973.1, read on the forward strand.
GAACTGAGCTAACCAGAGAGGCTGGCTGGCACCTCCCTGTATCCCAGCACTGAGGAAGCTGCAACAGAAGGACCACTATGAGTCCAATTTACACAGTGAGACCCTGTGACAACTGAATACATTAAAAATAATAAATAAATAATGATATCTCTTTTATAGGTCATTAGTATGTTTTTAGCAGAGGTACTACTCCATTCAGTAAAGATAGGAGATGAGACTCATTATGTGTAGCTATTTCTGCAATTTATACCGATAATAACATCTTTTCATCTACGTTAATATATTGTGAAAACTTTCCAATTAAAAAGACAAGAATAATTTTGAAATGCTCAACATAAGATAAACTAATACATGAAGATATTAATTAATGTTTTCAATCAGACTGCATTGAAATGTATTTGATTGTTTGAAAAGTCAATAATTTCCAATTCATTAGCTTGACTGAAGCCTTTCTAAGTTAGCAGAGCATAGATAGGTCAGTGAAATTTTTATTTAGGTAATTTAATTTTTTTCTTTTTCTTTTCTTACTTGAGCGTGCAAAATGTTTCAAGTGCTTTCCTTGGTGAAGAGACCAAAAGGATAAAATGATAATGTAATTGGCTCTCTTTAATGTAGCTCAGGGGACTAAAAAGCTCTTGAATAAATGGTTGCTGAAGGTCAGGAGGAAATGTTGACATGCACAGAAAAACAAATCTAGTATCCAACAGTCAGTGCCTACCAATAATGAACCTGTAAGGGGGTTGGATTTGAACAGCTATCATCAAAATGTAAACGTAATCTATAGAGCTTTTCCAAGACCTAGACTTGCAGTGGTTGTATATATATACATTGCATATTGATGTCTTTCCTCTGATCTAAGAGCATGGAAAATTTAAAATAATACAGAGAAATAGAACACTGACCTATTCTTTGAATATAATTTTTTGTTTAGACATGAGTCTATATTAATTAATTTTACTCTAACAACAAAAGAAGGCTTAAGGAAGATAATACAGTTCTAATAAAACAAAATACAAAATCCCGAACAATGACTGCATTTGTAAATACAAGTTCCATTTGTCAATGTATTAAGCTAAAAACAAATATTTAAATTTTATTTTACTGTATATAAACTAAAATTTTATAGTTGTGGTTGGTGAAACGATAAATATTTTATATGTTTATTTGCTTCTTAAAGCAGTGGTACTAAAAACATACAAACAAACAAACAAACAAACACAGTGGTACTTCAGTCCACAACACTTTTGTTAACAAACAATTTGGTTCATAAACAGAAGCATTTGGCAAAATTTTGTTTTAGTGTGTAAACTGCATTAGATGACAAACATGGGTGTGGTCATGCTTCCCACATGTAATGAATGTGGCCTTTGTTTTCAGAATCAAGGACCAAATTAAGATCATGAAACAAGGTACCACTGTATTTAAAAGCAAATTAAGGGCCAACGAAATAGGTCAGTAGACTAAGCATCTACTTAGGCAAGCACAGGGATCAGTGTTTGAACCCCGGTCCAGCATGCTATGCTGGCCCCCCAGGGGCATAATGAACTGGTGACTCAGTCCTTTCATGGTGGCGCTTGCTTGTAATCCCAGAACTGAGAGGCTGAAAACAGGAAAATCACTATGAATTTGAGCTGTGTAGTGAAACCTCATACCAAATACATGAAATAAAAAAAGACAAATTAACTTATACTTAGCTAGAATTTTAATATTTACATATTTCCATCTATACCTACCTGTTAAAAAATTTTCAAATCACTCACTTAAGCAAAAGATTAAAATACACTGGATTTAATTTTTTTAATTTATAACTTCGGGTTTATAGTACATAAGATCACATTAATTTCAGGGAATTGGTACATGTGCATAATACATTTCAGTTCATTTTTATCCATTTTCCCACACTCCCTTTTATTTTGCTAACATCCGATTCAAACATTTATCTTATAAAACTTTATGAAGTTAATTATAATGTGTAGATAAAAATCATAATAACAGGCCATAAAACATGTAATACAATTGTAACCATTCAAGATACACTTTTAGTTACATTTCCTACACTGGATAAAAATCTCATTGTTCATCTCTATCATATTATCTGTCTTTTATTTTGTACTATATTTATGTATTAAGTTTTTAACTTAAGTGAAATCAAGGAGTATTTGAGCATACATTCCTAAATTACTTTATTTAAAATTGTGGTCTCTAGATACATCAATTTTCCTACAAATGACTCAAGTTTATATATTTTTTGGCAGAGTTTTACTCCATTATATAAATACCAAATTTTTTATCCATTTATCTGTTGATGGATATCATCTGTTTCAAGATTTCCTACTATGTTATTCTGCTACAAACATGGGTATGTATTTATTACTGTGGCATGTTGTGTTTCACTTTCTTTTTGAAGTTAGGTAATCAGGGAATAGCTGAGTTTCAAGAAATTTCTATTTTTAATTTTCTGAGACATTGTCATAGTGGTTTCATAGTAATTTAAAGTCTACATGCAAAGCAACAATAAAGAGGGTTCCTTTCTCCACAGTCTCACCATCATTAGTTTTGATTGACTTTTTGATGATACCCATTGTTTCTGGAGATGGAATGCCAGTATTGGTTAAATTTGTTTTTTTTTTTTTTTCGTGGCCACAGATGTTGAAAATGTTTTTCTTGTATTTATTATTTACTACTACCTCTTTATCAAGAAGTGTCTAGAATTTAAAACAAAAACTTTCAGGTTCTAACAACATATATCAGAAATAGACAATTCTCTAGCAAGCATAAGGACACTTGTTCAACTTCCAGCATTGCAAATCCAAAATCAAAAATAACTCAGAGAGTTTCTTAACATCTTTCCTTAATATGCATTCATTAATTTAGTAAATATTTCTCGTATGAAAATATGCCAATTTAATCAAATTCAACTTTACTATTGAAAGCATATTTTAATCAATGGTGCTTATCAAAACTTAACTTATACATTCTGATCAAGGAGGATAGAATATATCTGGAAAAGACCGTTTATTAAAAGTTTCAAACAAGTTATACATAACAACCAGAAAGCCTCATGAAATATTTTCTAACACATATATGCAAATACATGCACATTCACACACGGACAAACATCCTTAATCCCCAAATCTAAATTTATTCTGTATTTTTGAGTCATAAGAATATAATTTTAAATGCATTTGGAAATGAGTATCAGTCTTATACAGAACTCTACACTTTAAAGTCTGTCTCCATATTCAGTAATCAGCCCACTTGCTTTTCAATTAGTTGAGGTTACACAGTTTCATTTAATATTTGAATTATTCAGTTTAATTAAAGTAACAAATTCAGGCTTAAATGTGCTCAAAGGGTAGAAAAATTAATTGCAATTTAGAATGTAGCATTTTAAAAATTTGTCCTCCAGCAGCCTGGAACTTGAAAAATATTTGAGTTAAAATTTGAAAAGTTACTCATTTAAAACTGTAGAAATATGTCAAGCTTACAAATATTAAATAAAGAATATTGCTAATACATTGCTTGATAAGTTTCAAATTTATTTGTTTACTGATTAAAGGCACTGGAAGGATTTGTGTACAATCAGAAAACAATTAAGCAAACATAACTAAGTACAGAAATATATCACTGTCAACTATATTTTTAAAATAAATGAAATACTACTTTTATTTATAAAAGTATGTATAATCAGTAGTCTAATACATGAAAAATCTTTAATATTTAAAATGATAGGCCAGCACAAGCTTCTGTTCTGGAATATTTACTGTGTATGTTATTATTTGTTGTTGTTTTGAGACAGGGTCTCCCCATGAAATGCAGGCTGGATTTGAATTCACTGCTCCTGCTCTCTGTATGTTATTGTGCTAGCAATTTCATAAGTATTGCCCTTTTTTTGTTCAATAATATGATGAGGTAACTATTTTATTTGTTCTTCTCACTAACCTCAGGTAAATTGCACAGACAGTGTGGAGAGTAAGTGGATAAAAGTAGTACCAGTATAAAATTTTAAAAATAATTTCATAATTGATATCTTCCTATATCTATCATTGAATAAAATTTATTATTGATTATGTGATGAGAAATAATAGTGAAAAATATAAGCCATATTTTCTGAAAGGAAACAACATTACTTTCTCTGTGTCATCCATTCATGTTTAGTGGCTTACCAAATTTGTAAAAATATCTTTTTTTTAGATTTATGTATTCAGTACAGGATCTCATGACACATTTGGACTCATAGTGATCCTCCTGTTCTTAGCCTCCAAAGCATGTGCCGGCAAGTCCAACTCAGCCAGCGTAGCATGCTGTACCAAAATTTGTATAAATATCTAATTCAGTATTTCTTTCAATGGCATAAATTTAAAAAAGGAAGAGATCTCACATTGAGTTTAGGATAAGATAATAGCTCTTATACTTTGTTTTTTCAATTCTTAATCTCTCAACAATTAGAAGATGATATAGAATCAGTGCATTTTTATTGATTTGCTGTGTTGAGGTTACCATCTCCATGTACAATATTAATAGTAAGAGTAGCAGCTTTCAACACATTAATACACCTCATAAACTATAGCATCTTTGAAGTATAAATATGTGGTACTTTTCAATTTCCAGAAGCAAAGACTCCAATGACACAAGCCTTTTCCCATCGCTAGGGTGGCTGAAAACAGGAGGACCATTATGATTTGGAGGTGCGTAGTGAGACCCTGTAGCAAATACATTAAAAAAATAGTACTTCACATAAAGATTATCTTGTTAATGTTCTGTTAGCAAGATTAATGTAATCGCACAATTACCTATGTAACATCATGTGACAAGCTGTCTTTTGTCTTCTATCCTAGTAACAGCATATACTCGGCCACTTATGGCTATTTTTTCTCAACTGGCTGTGAAATGGAAATAAGGAAGTTGTACTTCGTCACATGATTATTTTCCATAACATTTGCATGTGCACTTTTGCAATTTAACTTAACTCTAATGCACAACTCTACAAAAAGTAATATGGAGTGTGTTTTTAGTGATATTTGAACTGATTTTAGGAAAGAAACTCACACTGCCAAGGCAAGGAAGGCCTTTTATAAAGTTTTGGGAACTGTTTTGTATTAAGAATATAATAGCGTTGTGTAAAATTGGAGATTGATAGTACTCCTATATGGGTTATCTCTTGGTTCTCACACAGTACAAACAGTACATTTACAATACAATACAGCATATTGGTATCATCTTTAGTTAGAAACATATGTTAAATCCAGAAAAGTATCTTTCAAATATAAATTTTAATGAAAATCTTAAAAAAAAAAACCTAACAGAAAGCTAATCACAACAACTTAGGATGAAGTTCCCTGTATTTGTCCTTCCAGAAATTGTTTGCAAATTTTAAAAGAATAAAGAAATATTTCATTGTTACTGAATTGTCTGTGTTTAGCATATAAAAATGCATAGAAGTTTACTGACACATTTATTTTCTCTCAATCACTAAACTATGGTTTGAATGTTTTTGCAAGTAATAGCAAAAGTAAATATAAATAAAAACTTATTAAAAATTCAAAATAAGGGGCCGGAGAGATGGCTCAGTGGAATAAGTGCTTCCCTGGCAAGCTCAAGGGCCTGCATTCAATCCCCAGTTCCACTAGAATAAATAAATAAATAAATAAATAAATAAATAAATAAAATTTGAAAATTCAAAATTCAAAATAACCTGATAGCCTGAAGTTCAAATGAGTGCAGAAAACAGTATTTACCTTTATTTATTCATTTAAATCCTTTTTTAATTAATTTTATTGAGAAACAAATAGAAATGAGACAGTTTCAAAACCTTTTAGTAGGACAGTTTCAATAATTAATACATTGCATATTGTTGTCTTCCTAGTGGTTATTCATAATACAAATGCAGACATGATATCCTGCCCAAACACTGTTAGTACAAATCCTTATTCAGGATCTTTAACAATAACAAGAGAAAAACAATTAACTGACACACTGCAGATCATTCAGGAATAACCTCCATAAGAAATAACAAAACTGTGGGTTTCTTAGCTTCAAAACAAATAGCAAAAATTTGTAGAGAAATGCAGGTCCGGGGAAACTAGATTTAGACTACCACTGGAAGGAAATTTGGGGAAGGTAAATATATATAAAGAAACTGATAGGGTAAAAATTGTTTGCAAATTCATTTAGTGGCATCTTTGGTGATAAACTTCTGGAATTATCTGGAATAAAAGAGAATCTATATCTTTCTTTTGGGCATAAAACAAGGAAGGTAAAGAAGCTTCCTTAAATTTACATACTTAATTTCTTGATTTGGGAAATATTTTTTGTTTCAGAGGGAAATGTTTTAGTTTAAAATTATCTCAGAGTTTTAATGTAAAAGGCGATGAGGAAAATATTGCACAAGATTAATAATATTTAATTGGGAAAGGCGATGGTAGACAATGAGATTATGCAGGCTGTATCAAACTTAAGAAGACCAAGACAAGGGTTCATAAAGGCTGAAAATTACAGATTTTCCAGAGATGCGTGGATACAGATTTCATTGGCTTTAGTGGTTTTAAGAAAAGGTTGTCAATAGTTTATTGATAGGGCAGCTGTTGTTGGGTCAGTGTTTAGAGCATTTTATCTGGTTTGTTGCAGTCTTACAGAATGGTAATAACAGTAAGTTTTTTGGGTAGTTGGCTGTGGTGGCATTTGTACATAATTCTAGCTACTCTGCTATAGAAATTTGCATACATACCAGAATGTAATGCATGTGGTATATGAAGAAATAAAAGAAATCTGAGACTCCCCAAAGTTTCTGAAGTAGTATTCATCACAGGTAGCTATGAACCTTCTTGCTTCACTACTTTTGGGCTTCAGTGACATCTGCCTCTAAGAAGAAAATATTCTAATTTTAAGATAAATCTTAGGGCCAAGGAGATGGCTCAGTAGGCTAAGAGCCTGTCTGGCAAGTACAAAGTCCTGAGGTCAAGCCATGATACCAAAATCATTCAATCAATCAGTCAATCTGCCCCTGTGTAGTCACTTACGTTAAAGTCTATTAAAGTAGTTTATAATTCTCTGTGCATCACTCCTATCAGACATGAATGTTTGTAATGATATGTAATTTGTTGTTTATGGCACCTGTATAATCCTCATGTTACCCACATTTACAGAATGTATGAATGAGATTATAATCCTTACTGTGAGAAAAAATATATGAGTCTTCATTTTTCTTTCAGTGATGTTTTAATTTCTAATAATAATAAAAGGTGGAATATTATTATAAGTCAAATTAATTAAAGATGATGGACACTTATTTTCATTCAGTGTACTAAATGTTTCCCTAGTACCTCTTCTTTCTCTAAGTATATTCCTGTCATGTCCAAAGGACAGGTTATGAAAAATTAGAGTATGAAATTAAAGTCTGCTATGAAGACTTTTGCCTTTAATGTTAATAAGGACCATTAAATGAATAAGATAGAAACACAAATACCATTTTAAATGGTAATTTTGAATAAATTTTTGCACTACACCTGCTCATACAAATAAAACAATACAGATTTACAAAACACAAACTAAAATGAAAATTTTTCAAGTCAAATGTTAGTATTCTGCAATAATTGTCAGTTCTAGTATGCAAGAAAATAGTGATTCAACTTTGAAATGCTACATGAATACACTATAAGGAAGATGCTCAGCTAACAGAATTTGAATCAAGCATGTTGCATAATGCAATGCAGTATACAAAAGACTTAAAGTATTTAGCAAGTAATAAAAGTTGCTTGTGTTGTAATCACATTTGTGATCAAGGTCAAGGATAGAAAACTGTCTTGTGAAAATTCATAAAATACTGATACTGAAGAGAAAATCAGATTATCTGAGAATTTTCTGCTAGTACATATTCATACTAGTATAACAAACTTTAATATTATATTAATGATTTTGCTACTTCATAAATTATAAGGTATAGCTAGTATTAAAAGTATACACTGAAGACAAAAAGGGAGCAACAAACACATAGAATCTGAAATTTTTACTTTGATTTTCCACACTCAATTCCTATGACAATAACCTAGTCATATCTCCAGGAACATATAAGTAAATGAGAACTTATGTTAGCAACACATAGAGATGGACTATAATTAGTTGAATGACATAAATTTTTAAAACTATAAGAAAAGCTCAGATACCAGGAAAGCCAATAGGAATCAATTTATCTCCATCTCAGGTTTCTGGTCATGTCTTCAGATTCAGGAGGATTTCTAAAGCATTACTTCAAGACTCATATTTCCATATTACATTTTATCAAAAGACTCCAGCAAACAGTTCTTTAATTCTATAGTCTCTGTTCAAATTACATACACACACATGCATCTTAAACTTACAGTGTTGCCAGGACCCTTCTTTGTTTAGTCCTTCCCCATACACAAATACACACACCTGTTATTTTCTGAATTATTTGTGTTTCAGTACATTTTGCCTTCAGAGGAAGGCAAAGATGTTTCCACTTTTCTCATTCACAAGCAATCATGTCACCATACCACCTTAGTATTATAGAGGGTGTTACTAACTTTTCTGAAATTTAGCAAAGATGTCATGGTACAGCATCATCCTAATCTGTTCGTTCATGGCGAAAATTATCTTTGGTACTTTCAGCAAGTGATGGATAGTAGAATATTGGTGATAAGTAGGAAGAACTTGTGTGATTGTTGTAATTCCTGGGCTTGTTGAGCCCCTGAGCTCTGACAACACTAGGAAAGTGTTCTGCCGTAGCACCACAATCCCTCCTAAATCTTTGAGCGTAGGATACAGGGGAGTTGAAAAACAGAAAAAGAAAAACAAAACTGGGGTCCATAATCAAATAGCTTAGGCTAGGTTGTTAGGGTACTCCAGGCCCACATTTATTGCATACATGGACATAAATGCTGTTATTCTTGTTTTTTCTTTGAACCAGTGGGGAAATTAGCAGCCTACCAAAGTAGTAAAACTTACTTATGTTAAGTATTGCCATATTTACATATTTAAGAACTTAAGGTAATATCTTTTGACTTTCATATTTATAAGAAAATAAATAAAAAATATATTTAAAGTATTGAGTTATCAATGATAATTTATCTTGAAAGTGAAGGTGTTGATTGATTTCCACTATTGAGGTGTATTCAAATAATACAGTACGTTCAAAACTTAGATGGCCAACCTCAGTATATATTCTGAAACATATCTATTTGTGATGTGTCCATTTTAATGCAAACAGGTCAATAAATACTATTTGTTTTATAATATCACTTTATCTTATCATTTAATTTCTATTGCATTAGTAAACAACAGAATTATTATTATTCTTATTGTAGTTAAATATCAAAAATTTTCCTGTATGTGCTTTACTTTTACTGCTTTTATGGAAAGTTTCACTCATACTAAGCTATGCATAATGACCTACATTTTCTCCAATTTCATCAATTTTTGATAACACGTATTGAATTCATTAAAAAAGTATTTTGATATTCCAATGTAAAATGAACTGATTTTATTTTCTACTTTAATAAATTAATTTTTACATCATTGATAATCCATGCAGTCCATCACTTAAGGATTTCCTTTCCTGGTATTGTAGTCTACCTTTCACTGTTTATGGAGCTTTCACTGGTTATGACATACTAATTTTAAAAAATCTATAATTATCTTGATATAAGAGAAAGAAATTCCCAAATTGCTAGATGTTTGGTAAGAGTTCATGTTCTCTAAAATTGAACAATCGATTTTAGGAACCATGGAGGTAAAGGGCAGAATATATTTGTTGAGGAAAAGAAAGGTTTTGTCCAAGAATGAGACAGAAGGCTTCCTGAGTGGGTTGCCAAGGGACCTGCCTTTTCTAGGGATTTTTATAGAGCAAATGCTCATGATCAGGCAGGTCCCAGGTCATAAACATGGGAAATCACAAGGTAAGCATGAGGAGGGATGCAAGTATGATCAATGAATAAGATTATGAGTACAGTTGCTCAGGTAAAATTGATTAAATTGGGATCAAGTGGGGAAGTGAGTCATGTAGTAAACTGGCATGCATACAGAACAGGAACTTTTCCTCTAGGGAGTTGGGTTAGTGACTCTTCCTGGCTTTTTCAGGGAGATAGATGGCAAATTAGAATAACAAACCCCGATGTTTATCCATAGGGAAATATGAGGGTGCATTTGTTTTACGTTTTGTCTTGAGGTCTTGTCCATAGTGGTGGTGCCTGTCTCCCTCACAGTTGCAAGACATCTTATCATCTGCACTGGCTCCTTAGAGAGATCCTTTCCCTCACTGCCTACAATATTTCTATTTGAAGGTGAAGTAGAAGTTGGCAGTAGATCTCAGCTCTGTGGGACTTATAATGAAGGTGCCTAGTAAATAACTTAAGAAACAGGGAGAGACTACCTCCTTGAAAAAAGGCAGAGCCAGGAGATGGCTCAGTCAGTGGGATAAGTGTTTCCCTGGCAAGGGCAAGGGCCTGAGTTCAATCCCTGGTTCTGCCAAAAAAAAAAAAAAAAAGAAAGAAAAGAAAATAATACAGAGCTGACAGAAAAGCCAAACATCACGGAGACAAAAGAGGAACTGAAGACAACACAGAGGAAAGATGAAGTTATTTGGAATGCTAACTCCAGCTCCTGGGGAGAGGTGTCTGTTTCTTATAGGGTAAGCCCAGAGAGAGTCAGGAACTTTCTGGTAGTAAACAGTAGGCTGGCAGTACTAGGCTTAAGCGAAGTCCACAACTGTGATAAGCTGCAAACACAGTTTGGCATTCCACTTTGAATGTGACTCCTGTATGGCTAACTAGCACTGGAGAAGGAACCCACTGCTGGGCCTGGCTCATTTGGTAATAATATCATGAGAAGCTATTTGGAGGAAGCTTCACTAAGATTGAACTATTCCAAGAATCAGAAGCCATAGAACAACCGCATTTCACAGTTACTTGATCATCCCACACAGTGCGTGGATGGATGATGATCACAAGAGGTGATCAGGCAGGGAGTGGGGCTGGAAAGTCACACATCTGAGGAGTCCAAGAAGTAGTAGGCTCAGCATAAGGAGGACCAGTGCTCTTCTCTTTCTTGGTGAGGAGCCACACCAAATGAGTATAGCTTACTGAGAGAGCTTGATCTAAAAGTGCTGGAATTAAGTTCAGTGGAGTGTGTGGCCACACTCAGTACCTACCTCCCGGAGAGGTGTTTACTTTCTCAACTGCCAATGAGATAAGGGATGTGCCTTGGCTTAGATATTTGCAACTGTAAAAGGAAATCATATATTCACTTCAATCATAGCAAAAAATGTTTCAAATTTGGGATGTAATTCATATACAAGTGGAAGATTCACACCAAATCCCAAATAGACACAAGCAGAAAGGAACCTAGGTACAATGCATCATAATAAAAACTCCAGAAACTTAATAAAAGGAGAGAACACTAAGAGCTTTTAAAGAAAAAGCAAGTAACAGGTAATGGCAAGCTTATCATAATAAGAAAGGATTTCTCAACAAAAGCCTTTAAGGCCAGAAGAGCTTGGGATAAATTTTTTAAGTTTTGAAAGAAACAATTGTCAGCCTACATTTCTATATCCTACAAAATTGTCTTTCATAATTGATGGACCAGTAAAGAAATTCCATGAAAAAGAAAGCTTAAGAAAATACACAGCCACTAATCTAGCATTATAGCAACTACTGAAGGGAATTGCAGACAGGGACGGGGAGGCCACCGTTAGAAAAAAAAATTACTTGGCATGGTAGTTCAACCAAAGGGAAAGTAAAAAGAAATCTGCCATGGGGTAAAAATGTAGTATCAAGATGCAATAAACACATTACAGTAATGATCCTCACTAAAAATGCTTTAAACTACCAATCAAAAGACACAGATTGGCTGATTGGGCCAAAAAATAAATTGCATCCTATGTTGACTGCAAGAAATGCATCTAAAAGAAACACAAAGACCAAAAGTGAAAGGCTGGAAGCTCCTAGTCGGCAATGGAAGCCCGAGGGCAAACAGGAACAGAAATATGTATTTTGAGTACAGCAAAGTTTAAACTAAAATTGGATA
>NDGM011242975.1:0-15646 GCA_002564305.1 Octomys mimax
TGTGGGTTGTCTTTTCACTTTGTTGGTAATTTCTTCTGACATGCAAAAACTTCTCAATAAGAGGAGGTCCCAGTTATTAGTTCTTTCAACTCTTACCTGTGTGATTTGATTTTTGTTCATGGACTCTTTGCCTACCCCTATGTCTTCAAGCGTTCCTCTTACTTTTTCTTCTAGGAGATTTAGTGTTTCTGTTTTAATGTTTAGATCTTTTATCCATTTTGACTTTAGCTTAGTGAATGATGATAGACCTGGGTCAAGTTTTAGTTTTCAGCATGTAGAGAGCCAGTTTCTCCAGCATCATTTGTTAAAGAGGCTATCTTTCTTCCAGTAAATATGTTTGGGCCCTTTGTCGAAGATAAGGTGGCTGAGTGTGTTTGTAGAGGCTTCTGCATCTTCTAATCTATTCTATTGACCCTCAGGTCTATTTTGTTGCCATTACCATTCTGATTTTATCATAGTAGCTTTGTAGTATAATTTCAAGTCAGGAATTGTAATGCTTCCTGCCTTGTCTTTGTTGCCCAGGATAACCTTTGCTAGTCTAGGTCCACTCTGGTTCCAAATAAAGAGACTTTATGTATTAAAAAGTGTATGAACTTATAAATATAAACTTAGGCATCTTCTTGAATTTATAGAATGAGTAAATAAATCATTGAACATTACAAAAATCTAAAAATTCTGAAAAGTATCACACAATCCACTGTTTGAACCTTTTATATAGCAAAATATATTAGTCTTTTTACATTGTTGACAGTTTAGGAATTTTCATTATCATCATTTGTTATTTACAGTGATTAAAATATTTATAATTGTTATTCAGTTCAGAAAAACTTTTACCATATTTCTTTCGAATAAATGTCAAGAGTTTTAGATGTTCACAAAAATTTACCAACTCAGATACTCTCAGTTAGCATCCATTAATAGTTGTTTCATAATATATCATTGCTGTGATATCATTTAGCATTTTATATTATCCTCAAGTCAATAATCATGACTAATCAACAATAATTTGTCTTTTTCCCATATATTCCAGTAATTCATCTTTTTCATTAGTTTCATTATCTAATAATTTTACAGATATTTTCTTACTCTGGAAAAAAAAATACCATCTATCTTAATAAGTCACTGTATTAGGTATGATTTGAACATGTTTTTGTTACACTTTGTTTTTCAGTGCCAGAAAAAAATTTTAACTGTATCCTCTTTCTTTAGCTTTTGTTTATTCCATTAATTTTTTTGTGATTTTTTTCCATTGTAAAAAATAAATGTCCTGGGCCAGTGAGATAGCTCAGTGGGCTAAGCATCTGTTTAAGCAAGTTCAGGGACTGGAGTTTGATCCCTGGCACCATATGCTCTGCTGGTCCTGCCCCCAGGTGCACTAAGCTCTCCACTGGAGACTAGATGTGCTAGCACACACCTTTGTAATCCCAGCCTTGGGGAGGCTGAAAACAGGAGGATCTCTACAAGTCTGAGCTGTGTAGTGACACCCTGTACCAAATACATAAAAAAAAAACATATATCTTAATCAATATTTTCTAATATCTTACTTGCTATATCAAATTATTCAAAAAAGTATATCACAATGCAGCTAAAATGACTTCTCCCCAATTTCTGCCAAAAGTGCTCCAGTGGAGCATCATGGTGTACACTTATAATCTCAGAAAACTAGAGGCTGAGGCAGAAGAACCACAATTTCAAGCCCTGAGTAGATAATTTAGCAACATAGCAAAACCCTGTTCTATGGTATAGGAAAAAAAGGCCTTAGAGATGTGGCCTTGTGAGATGCCCTAGGTTCAAATCCCAGTACTGCAAAGAAAGAAAAAGAGAAATCTCCAGTGACTGCAGTGATTGGCCAAGTCTCTAAAGTTAATTGATTGCACTGAATTATCTTTTGATTCACAGTAAATATTCACTTGTTCTATAAAGAACTGACTTGCCTGAAAGATTATGAAAGGCACCATAAGGTGCATGGATTTTGGAGCAGACTGTTAGAAAACAAGTCAGTGTTCACAAGGTAAAAACATTGTGAGCAAAAAGTTGTGCAAAAATTTAAATCCCACGACACTGAAGAAAAATCTAAAATATAACCCAGAAATCACCATCTTCGTCAATTAGTTATCTAGGATCCCTATTTCCCAGTTTCTACCTGCTTATGTATAGAAACAATTGTGGTTATTGTAATTCAAGGAAAAATACAATAGCACATTTGACACACAAAATATTAGGTGAAAACAGAATCAAGATCTTGGGTTACAAAGGTAAACATCTCACAAAGAATATAGATGAAGAATATACAAATGTGAAAGACATATTCATTTTCAAGTCTCGGATGAACCAAAAGGATAACACAGACTGGGCATTTTTTTCTTTTTTTATGGAACTGGGGATGGAACTGAGGCCCTTGTGCTTGCCAGGCAAGCACTTATTCTACTGAGTTATCTCCCTGGCCCCAGCCTGGGAACTTGAAGGAAGCATTTTGGGGAAATGACTGCACACTATACTTTGGCTCATAGGTTTTATCATCCTGAAATGACTGAAACATGGAAGAGAATAAAACTGGGGTCTAAAGAAACTTCATGTGGCATCATGGCTCAAAAGTCCTTAGCAAAAGAAAATTATTCTTTATTGCTGCCATCTCTACCCTTGGTGATGATGGTCAAAAAAGACATATGCTCTCCACACAAGTGGTCCCACGAAAGCCAGGAGCCTTCTGCAGGGAAGAGCTCTTAGGGATTCCAATCACTCTGCTATTCTTAGCTTCTCAAGCATCTCTTACCTCTTGGATAATAAATACCTGTGGTAAATCCCAAGGTCAGAAACAAATACATATCACCTACATCTGCTCCCTTTTCACTGGCAGCATGGCTAATTTTCCCTTTTGATAGGTATTCAATCATATTTTATTCTGGGTTTATCTGGGAGGGTGTTTGGCATGAGATTAACATTTTATTCAGTAAATTGAAGAAAGAAGATAGACCCCAAATATGAGTGAGCTTCATCCAGGGAGAAGAAGGAATACAAATAGCAAGAGCTCAACTTTCTCAGGAGTAAGACGGAGCTCCTGCCTGATCATTTCACCTGGAACATTAGTCTCTTCTTGTCTTAGGACTCAAATTGAAACACTAACTCTTCCTCAGTCTTGAACTTGCTGGCTTTTGGACTGGAAATAATACTACAAACTCCCCAGGGTCTGTAGCTGCAAGACTGTAGGTCTTGGGGCTTCTCAGCCTCAATAAATATTATGCCTGCCAATGCCTTACAATAAGTTAACACAAACACACACACACACACACACATATACACACACACAGTATGATCAAAATATATGGAGAATATTTAATTTCTTAAAATATGTTACAGTAAAAGACATATTGCCATTTATCTCCCTTAACATGCCTCTACTTAAAACATACACTATCATTCTTGCCACTTTTTAAGCAGTTCTGAAAGTTCTCTTTCATGACCTTGTGAGATGATCAAAATTATGATGAATGCTGCTGCTAACTACCATTCAACGGAAGACAAATTCCTTAAGAACCTTACCGTGCATCCTCATTCACCTTATCAACCATATCTGGATGGTGCAACTCCTGATTCCTCCCCAGTGTTAAAATGACCATGAAAGCTAAATACACTCCAGATAGCAGTGGAGCCATAACGGTGCCATTAAAGCATTCAGGAAAAATGATTCCCAAAACTACTTCACAAAGTGGCAAGAACCATAGGAGCATGTATTTGGAATAAAGGGGAATATTTTGGTGCAGAATAATGGCAATGTCTTTTATTTTTCAAAATTCAAACATTCACTGTACATTTCAATTTTACCTTATATGCAAATGTGTGTATACACTTGTATACACTGTTGGTTCTGTTTTTCCAGATCACCTTGATTGATACAACTGGATATATAAATAAGATGAAGAGCTCTGTAATATGAAGAGAATGTCAAAATAATATTCACACATATTTACTGTAGTCTGTGTATTTGGCATTTACAAGTTCAAATAGGCAGAAAAGAATAAGGCAAATCCCATCTTATAAACATACAATCATGGGTATCCAAATTAGTTACTTTGCAGACAAAAATACTGAAATGTAAGGTTCAAAACTTTACTAAAGGCATTCAGCAAATAAGTGACACAAATAGCAACAGCACACCTTTCCTGGATTCTAGTGTGGTGCTCTATCCTTCAGACCAAGCTTCTGAATTCACATTTGATTTTTTTCTGCCCTTCAGTAATTTAACATGTACACTGACTCATAATCCTATGTCACTCTTACGCACCAATCCCTTCTTTGCAATGGGCACACTTGGCTGAACAAAACAGTCCTTTTTCCTGACAGGGAGCATGCCTATGCCTTAGAGAGCAACACAGCAGTGAAAGCCGTGAGAGAGGCACACACTCTCTCTAGCCACCGTGAGTTTGTCCTAATCTCTATGGTCCACCCAGAGACAGCAAGCAGGAACTATCAGGCTGGTGCCAAGGCACTCAACTACCAGGACGGTGTGTTGTGTGGGGGAGAAATGTCACTGTCTGCAGGGATATGTTATCCTTAAATGCCCCATTTCCAGAGAGGGCTCTGGTGACCTGGATACAACATACACCAAATTAGCACTTCCATTGCTAAATAGAACAACAGTTTGCTTCAAGAAACTTTCCAGAATATTCTTAGAGGAAGCCCTCGCAGTCCATCCACTAACTTACTACTTCTGGTAAGTTTCACTATTAATACTATTCAATTTTAACATAATTGAAAATCTCACTCAATATTTAATAATATATTAGCTTGGTGGGAGAAGCTAGATTACTTTTGCAAAGCACATCTGCTTGCTACAGAAAAATGCATGGAAAGAAAAATAAAGCATCATTTAAAATTTCCCTAGACAGCTTTTAAAGCTAGCTGGAAAAAAATACATTCTAATTTCTTAGAAGACAAATAAAACTATCATTTAGTAAGTATTTAACAAAACTAGCTATCCTACCTCTAAGGAATATTTTACTTAATAACTAGTATGTCTCATTTTTTTGCTATTCTATGGCTTTGAACAAAATTTTACTAGTTCAAATTGTACATTTTGTAGTTTTTATATGTTTTATTCTTTCCTTACTAGAAATATAATTGTTCCTATGGAAAAAAATCAACTTTTTTAGCACTGGAAGAAGTCCTGATGATTTCTGTGAATATCCTCTGACAACAAGCAAGGACAGTATATTCAATGCCTCACCATGTAGAAAGGACCAGAGAGGAGAATACCGTATCAGTATCAGCCAGATGGCATGAGCCCTTTCACAGATACAGTTGTTGTGTCGTAACACATGTCCCTAAGGGGGTATCCCAGATCTACAGATGTCACTACTTCAGGGCTACTTAACTACAGTCAGACAGATCAGTGTTTAGATTACCTATATGAAGTGCCAGGGAAGTTATGAGCTCTAGGATAGACCCTGAGAACTAGTTGTTGGTGACCATAAATGATTGTTCACTCACATGCCTCTTTCTTTAGGAATGGCTAAATGAAAAATAGGGATAGGCTCACAAATGGCATCAAGGACTTGCTCTAGGTGGGGGTGAGATAGCCAATCATAGCATTGATGCTACTGGGAATGAAACACCCAATTGTGAATAACAAAGTAGCAGACATAGACTAGTAATTGTTCTAGAAGGCTTGGTGCCTTAAAGGGGGCGGGAAACACATGAATGCCCATTTTCGGACCAATTACTGTCATGAAGCCAGATAATGTGAATAAATTCATTTTAAAATTAGGACTTAAGGGGCCAGGGAGATAGCTCAGTAGAATAAGTACTTGCCTGGCAAGTGCAAGGTCCTGAGTTCAATCCCCGGTACTGAAAAAAAAAAAAAAAACAAATCTTAAAATTAGGACTTAAAACTGAGGCTAGACCCAAACTTTCCTCTCCGCATGATGCTCATATCTATGCCTGCCCATCACAGCAACCACCCACTGGAAGCGCCCATCAATCTCTTGACAGGGATCATAAAAATCTGACAGTGTAAACTGCAGTGTGTGAAATTAGAAATTTTGCAAATGATGTGGAATTTTGTGAGTCCTGTGGAAGTGATTTTGGAGAACTGCCTCTCATGTATGTACAGAAACTGATAATGAAAATCTAGCTGGCTCTTTTTTGTGTGTGTGAAGGGTCTCACTATGCAGCTCAGACTCCTAGTGATCCTTCTGTTTTTAGCCTCCCTAGTGCTAGGATTACAGCTGTGCACCACCATGCCTGGGGTGGTCATCACCATCTCAACAAACCTGGGGATGGGGCTGGTGTGGTGCGCAGTGGCAGGGATTAAACTCTGGTCCCTGCACTTGCCTAAGCAAGCACTTAGTCCACTGAGCTATCTCGTCAGTCCTTAGCTGGCTAATTCTTGTTAGTAACTAAAGAAAACACAATTGACTGGAGTAATGAATAAAGATCAAGAAAGATATTTAGAGGAAAAAGATATTCAGGGGAAAAATTATGACAATTCCATTTTTCTAAGACACCTGTCCTGATAGTTAAAAATTCAGAGGTGAGGTTGAATACCACATGTATCTTCCCAAATGTCACAGGTCTGTTATATCTTAACAGCTAGAATCTTTGAAAACATTAAGCCTTCTGCACGCGTATCCCCTTTCTTGTTTTGACACAGATAACTAAGGTCAGCCTGACTTATCAAACAGCTCTCCCCTAAACAGATTTCCTGCTTCAGGTTCCTCATCCAAAACTGGAAGGCAGTTTCTCTTATGAAAATGAAATGAGATCAGAAATTTGCTCTGAAGCCTCAAGGGATTCATCCAATCAGCAACGGCAACAGAATGGGAGACCGAGGGAGGGTGTCAAACAACAGGGTGAGAAGTCAGAGACGCACAGTTTGAAAAGAATATTTATTTGAAACTTTACAACAACCAGAAATGATTCTATAGGAGCCTATTGCATATAACACAAACCATAGGCATCACTTTTGTAGATGATAGTATAAGACAGTGATTCTTAAGGAGTTTATCCTAATCAGGAAATTTGGGGGATACTTTTTCACATCCATGCTTTTAGAAAAAGAGAAAACACATTGGTCTTTATAAACAGGCATAAGATACTTTGAAGATGCTTTAAAGAAGGAAATAATAAAGTGCTATTTCGTCACTTGACATGTGACATGTCTCTTCACTCTAATCTTTCTCCTTTTCAAACAACAACGGAGCTGCTTTAAAGGTGACAGACACTTGTAGCCATGCCCCTACCCTCTCTACTGAAAGTAGGCCAAAGGTCCAGAACTGACTCCTTTATCTCATGAACAGGGATGACCAGGCAAAGGCAAACACACCGGTAGCCTCTTGACAAATTCAATCTATATCTAAGAAACCTTAGTGCTTGAAGCAAGTGACATATTTACACTGGTCTTAAGTATATTTATGAAAGCACTACATAGTTCCTCTTTTGACTCTGTAACTCGTTCTGAATTCTGGGGCTTACATAAAGGTCAGCTGTCATAATTGTTCATTTATTTAGGAATGTAGATTAGAATTTTTATTGAAATCATGGGACTTCTGATATATAACTTTTTCTTTTACTAAACCTTTTAAAGAGGCTAGGAACTAGTCCAGGATTTTTACAACAGAATTTCAAAGCTGAAAGAGATCTTAGAGATCATCTAGAATCTTTATAAATGAAAGCTAACGCCCAGAGGATTAGAGTAGAAGTTTATGCTTACACAGCAATACTACAGAACAAAGATGAAGAGTTCGAAGTTGGAAAGGTCAGACCCCTAAATTCAAATGCTAATCCACCACTTATACTTGTGAGGTATTGGGAAAAACTCTTAACCCCAAAGTAAGATGTTTGGACATAACTAGAGTTTACTAATAGTTTGGTGAACTTCAGTTTCTCTATCTGCCAAACTGGAACACCAAGCCTTCAGGAAAATTGTCAGAAATGCAGATAATGAACAATTTAAAAAAAAAAAATGTGAACTACTCTTTTAACTTACTAGGAGAGATTTCAAAAACTCTGAATCTGGCTCTTGCTAAGAGGATATGATGTCAATGTGAGCTTTAAGTCTAACTTACATTCATAAAATCACCTTTAGGAAAAATCTGCTTTTAAGTACTATTCTTCAGTAACACTGTGTGCCATCATGGGTCTCAACAATAGACTCAGGAGGCTACAGGAAAAGTGGGGCAAAGAATTCAGAAATTCTGTATGGCATGGATCTTAGCAAAGAGAAGCAGAGTTAATTAATAAAGAGGATTTTGAAAGATCCTATAGTAAAGAAATTGTGTATAGTAGCTTATCCAGACCTGCTTTGCCACACGTAATTTAAATAATAACTAACTAATAAATTCATAGACTTTTTTTATCCAAATAAGCCCTACTCCCAAAATGGCATACTGAATGTATTAGTAAATGCCTAAATTTATTGAAATGATATAGATAACAAAGATATGATGGTTTTAGTTCCTTCTGTGAGGTAAATAAATAAAATATCAATTTAATTAATTTGTTTTTACCTTGAAAGCTGAACACATAGGATGAGGGTGACAGAAAAGTAGGGACAAATTACTGCATTGGGATAGCTTCATTTCGGGATGATTAAAGGGTTTTGGAAATGGTGATGGTTACAAGGTGTTAAATTTTTACTTGTAAATAGTTTACTTTAAGTGCATTTCTCATCAACAACTTCATTTTTAATAAAAGCTTCACTTTCAAAATATTAAACATCACCAAGTTATATGTGATAAACCAACAAAATTTTCACAGAACTAAGATGGTCTCTAACATGTCTATAGGTATTTGTAAGAATAAAAATCAATATTTCTGTTAAGCTCTTAGAATTGGAGGGAGTGTATTAAAGTCAATACTGTAAAAAGCAGTATTTTCTACAGGTAGCTAGTATTTTACAGGCAGATTACAAACCATCACAAAACGCGTATCGACAGAGATTGACTGTGGCTGCTGTAACTTAATCTCAGCATTCTGGTGATCTCAAGTCTCCTGAGTCTCACTTCATGGTTTATGATACAGTTACATCCCAATCCCTCAATAGAATTACAGCTTTGTCACTAATCTCTCCCTATCAGTTATCCTGTACGGAAGGAAGCTGCAAGGCCCTGTTAGAAAAAGGCAGTGGCATGAATGATTGCATTCAGCCTCTTTCCACAACAATATCTGTAAGTCTGGACGTGATAAATGGCACCCAAGTTATAAATGAGCAACAAGGTCAGTAGCACCAAGCAGCCAAGAGTTCAAAGAGAAGTCACCATTCTGACGGGTTCAGGAAAAGGCCACAGGCTGCTGGCATACGTCACAAGAGATAAATCCTCCAAGATGCCTTACTGCAATTACGAAGCAGAATTAGAACAGCCTGTTATTGAAGAGCCAGATTTTTCGTCAAAAAATTGAACAAAGAACATTGATTAGTGCAAAATTTGTTCTTTTTCCAGAAAAATGCTGAATAAAATAACATGTTCTGACTAGTCAAGAATCCTGGTGGAAATCATCTTCAAAATGTTAAACAATTCTTTGACAATGAAAGATATGTAATTAAATTATCATTGTTTTATTCTTGCTCTTCTTTTTTAGTTTTCTAAATAAATCTATAAAGAATCCAGTAGAGACAGTGAAAATGGCTTTTCTAGAACTGTTTAGGTTGTATCTTCATCCTTTTAAAAACTCCCTTACATAAAATGCATAGAATAAAAATGTGGTGTCTTCTTGTGAACTAAACTTTACAACTTTTCTAAGAGTGTAAGAAATAAAAGCCACTCCAGAAATGGTGCAATGTGAGCATCACCTCAGAAATACCTGTGCTTGATTTTTAAAAAATGGAGACCCTGCAAGGTTGAGAATCTTCCTCAAGGTTGTGTCACTACTAATTGACAGATTAGGGTTTAGCGGACTGCGCCCCTGAAGTCTACTCTTCTCTTCTTTCCACCAAGTATAAGTTCCCCTCAAATAGACAACTTCTGTCAGTCTTAGAATGCCTACGTTTCTTATTGGATTGTCAATAATTCTCAGGCTTGCCTGCTCTATGTGTGTGGAATATATTTCAATATTCTTTTGTAGTTAACCGTTTACTAATGTGTGACGATCAAGTCTTAAGGACACTGATGAAACATTTGCTAGGCAGTTATAATACAAAGCTGGGGAAGAACACAAGGGAAAACACTCCTAATCTAATCTACTAAGAAAAAGAGGTCATATGCCAAAGAAATCTGTAAACTATTAGCTTTAAGCTAATAGCCTTTCTCACCTTCACTCCACTTCTTCCTAAGCAGAGTCTGTATCATCCCATAACGATCATTTAAGTTTTCCTTTTTGCTTTGAGCAGGCAAGTGAACAAATAAAACTACTCCCTTATGTCTCTGTGGGTAATAAAATTAGAATGGTGGTTTCTGCCTTAAACAACAGAGATTATGAATTTTTTTTAAATACCTTTGCTCAGAAAACACAGCACAGGTATTTTAAAGTAAATTTTACATACTTATGCTTTGTGTGTGTGTGTGTGTGTGTGTGTATGTGTGTGTGTGTATTTAGTACAGGGTCTATAGAGTCTCACTACACAGATCTGACTCATAGAGATTCTCCTGTTTTTTGGCCTCCCAAGAGCTGGGATTACAGGCATAAGCCACCATGCCCAGTCTCAATCACAGTCTCAGCACACCCCAGGGGCGGGGCTGGCACAGCACACCGGGTATCAAACTCTGGTCCCTGCATTTGCCTAAGCAAGGTGCATCAATCCGCTGCGCTATCTGGCTGGCTCCATACACTTTTTAAAATTCAAGTAAATAGCACAAAATTTTAAAGATGGAACACAAAACTGAGAAAAATATGCTATACTGAACAGTGAGATTAAAATTTGCATGCCAGTGATCATCAAAGGATACATGAATTCTTCAGTATATCAATGAAAGAGTACAAGAATTATTTGTGGGGTTTTTTTTCCTTAACTTAATGCTGAGGACTGAACCCAGGACCTCATACTTGCTATGCAAACACTCCTCTAGTGAGCTAAATCCCCCATCCTATTTATTTGCTCTTAAAATTTTAATATATAATCTTAAACATGTTTTTTATAAAAATTATAAATAATGAAATTTTACCACAAAGCTTTGAAAACTGATTTTCAGAATTGTGGCCCATATCTGCCTTGACACCACTTTCCAGCTCAGCTTGTGAGCACCCATCAGAATGCGATTGTGGTCAAGAATTTCTGGAAGAATTTCTGCCTCTTTTCTGGTTCACATTGCCCTTAATTATGCATAATAATGATTTTCCTTCAGAGGTGTCACTCTTGTCCCTGTACTGATAGTAAAGGGAGAAAATGGATAATGAAAACGTGGCTGAACAACAGGAGCCACACATTTTCAAAGCCACATGAGGACTCTGCAAAGGTGCTCTCTGGGGGACAGCAAATCAACAGAAGACGCACACTCTGCTCTTGGGGCATGCAGGCGTGTTCTGTATACTCCAGGATCTAGAAACATTACAAGTCCAGGGAAATTCTATAATCACTTCAAAGGGTTTCTAAACTCTTTCCATATGCTGGAATATTTTAATTATGATGGGTAGAAAAGCCAAGTTGCAGGATAATTAATCACCTCCTTGCTCAGAATGGCAATAAAATAAGGCAGACCTCAAATGACCTAACACTTCTTTTGGCACCCCTTCTTCTGTTTGGACAGGTTCCTTCACGAATATGCCAAGTGTAGAATTAATCATCATTTTGTACTATACGAAGTAAAACGCTCACAGTAATCTACTGCTTTCCTTTTTGCTCTGAGCATTCTGCCCTGAGCTTTTAGCTCAGGCAGCTGTTTCCCCCTCCTCACTGAACTGTAACAGCAATGAGCTTCATTTAGTCCTGGCTGAGCCAGAAACCTTGGTTCTGTTATTGTGGCAGAGATCACTGACAGAGATAGAACTTGGACAACAGCATTTTTAAGTTAAAACTAATAAGGCAACAAGAACATTGAAGCATAAACATTGTTTTCAATTGGCTGGCACAAAGAGACTTTTTAAAAACCTATGGAGGACTTTACTGCTGTTGTAATGGTTTTTACCATAATGAAATTAAATGCATTACTAGGAAAAAGCCATGCCCTGTGGTAGGGCGCAGCTTAGATTTCAAAACACGTTAGCGTGAAGCTTCAGCCAGATCTAATAATAGAAACGAACTTACCTAAAGATGCATTGATTTTTATATTAGGTCATGTTGAGAATTTACAAAGAACATCTAGTCCACGAAACAAAAATCCTCATGAGAATGGCATTGATTGCAAGAAGGGTAATATTAGAAAAATGGAAATCCTCTCCTCCCAGAACAGTATGCATTCCTATAATGGATTAAGTGCACTATATAGCCTAGAAAAGGTCATCTTTCAGATAAATGATAAATTTGATGAATTTCAGCAGATTTAATCGTCCCTTGAGATCTGATGAAAACAACAAGAGTAAGAAATGGATATAAGAAAACATCTATCTCACACTTATAATTTCCTTATTAAAAATAGAATTAATTTATGCTAGCTTCTGAAATTATAAGTAATATTTCTATGATCTTACATTGGTTCAATAAATTCTTCACAAAATAGTTATCATTTTATTATGTACCCTAATCATTGGCATTGAATATGCCAGGTGTACAATTAATTATCATTTTTTACTATATAAAGTAAAATGCTCACAATAATCTACTGCTTTCCTTCTGATGGTTGGCATTCCAAATGTCAGCAAATTACAGACACAATACCTACTAAGAGAAGGGACAGAAATTAAGATAGCATCTGTTCATCTCCGTTACAAAATCTAGAGATCCTCTCTAAGATATGAGAATAAAGAAGGAGGGTTTTTTTGTGCTCACATTATTATAACATATATACTTGCTAACAATTTTCTTCACATTTGGACAATCTTGGAGAGATTGAAAAACAATTTTCTTCAGTTCATTTTTGGATTTTTATAATGTAAGCTAATATTGCTTGCCAATAATTTCTATTATACTCTTAGTGCACTTTATTTTGAAATATAAGGTTATGTTTTCATTTCTGTGAGAATATGTTCCAGGATTATTTCCCTTATCATTATATTTGGTGTATCTTAGTCTCTTTTCTTACACTAAATTCATATTACTTGTCCAAAAGAAGTTATACTTCAAACCAACTACAAAAGAAGAGTTTGAAGTCTCTGCAATATACGAATGATGTTTGAGGAGATGAAAATGCCAGTTGCCCTGATTTGGTGGCTGCGCATTGTATAAATCCATCAAATTATCTTATAAGGCCTCATAATTATGTGCAGATATCATACTAAATCTTTTAAGGTTTAGAAAATTAGTATTAGGTTCAATTCAGAATTTATATTTTCTATCATTCCCTATTAAGTAAAAAATGGACGAGTGTTCTTTTCCTGCATTGTGGCTCTAGATCACCCTCTGCTGTTGTTTGCATGGAGTAATTAAAAAGCAGTAATCCGGAAGCCTGCATTGAGGTCTCCGCTTCCCTTCCTCAATTTGACTCTGAGCCAGGGAAGCAAAGCAGAACAAATCCAAGTCTACAGAACAAATCTGAGTCTTGGGCCTGTTTTTGAACTGTCTTCAGCCTAAGAATGTATTTCACTCTTACAAAGTGTTAAGTTTTAAAAACAAAATGAAGGAGAAAAAGAAAGAAAGGAGGGAACCCTAAATGAGACCTCATGTGGTTTCAAATGAAGTTTGCAAAGCTAAGGTATGGCTCTTTATGGAAAAGTTTGGTCACCGTCTGAGTTTTGGATCAACGTTTTCCTTTGAACTTGCTTTCAGTGTTCTGTTCAGTTTGGCTTTTTCACTTAGAGATTTTTTTTCCTAGTTCAAGGCTTTGACCTGGAAAGGAGATTCTTTTTTTGAATACAAGAGCTGTTACCACAATCCTTGTGTAATCATCCAGCAAGCCAGGTCCTGAGAAAAAGAAGTAGGATTAAAAAATAAATAAAGGTAACAGGAAGGAGAAAAATAAAATATAACTAAAATTTATACTTTTAAGAAGACTACTAATTTCTGGCCTCCACCAGAAGTACACAAGTGACCCACAGTGGCATTTTTGATGGCTCCTTTTCCCCCAGATCTATCACCCCCCCAATTCCTCAGGAATACTCATAGTCCACAAACTGACATTATTGAGAAAATAAAGAACAGGAATAAGATCCTAAATTAAAGCAATAGCTTTAAAAAAAATCTACAGAGTGTCAAAATTACAATTAAAAAAAAAAACAAAACTGGACCCATCCCTATAAAATGGGCTATAACCCTTCCGGTGGGTGGGTCAGCTTTTCTTTCAGTTTCCACTTCCTCAAGATAAGCATAAATGTTCCCTGTCCCAAGACACTGTATCACTCTGTTTCTTGAGTGCCATATGTTATTTATTTGATGTGTACTTTAAATTTCTGCCTAATACATCCCTGTATGTCTCTTACCTGTGCATCCTGAAAATTCTTTCTCCAAGGTGGGAGTCAAGAAACCTACAGATTTCTAAGGGTAAACTGAGGTAGGTTCCTAATTTCAGCTTCAAGAATCTCCTTGGGTCCTATCTGGTAACAAAACGCCTCCAACTTTGATTCTGTTCACAAACTGCCACACTTTCTCTTTGGTTTTGTCTCTATGTATTTTTTTTTTTTGAAATATTCAGGAAGAACTGAAAAGTAAGTTATTAGCTCCTACTTCATAAAATCTCAGGTTGACTTTTCAACTCAATGATGAGAAGAACTTGGAAAGAAGAGGAATGCTTCTTTTGCAGTAGGATGGAAGAAATGAAGATAGGTAGAAAGGAATTGAGGACACTGTAACGTTAAAATTACATCTGTAGGAAAACTGCAGACTCAGGTTGAAGTTACTCAAGGTTGCTATGCTTTTTTTTTTAATCTGCCTTTTTTTATTTTCCCCTTCCAAGTTACCCATTCTTAAATTTCTGAGTCTTTAGAAAAATATAATAAGCTTGTAAATTGAGCCCACACATTTCTCCTGTAAACTGAACCTGTGCTTTTCCTCCTACTCTACAGACTCACAAATTCCACATACTTCCACCTTCATGGAAACAGCACTATTAATTGGGCACCATATCTCTAAACTGCATACAACTGTGTTTTTATTATACCCTAGCCTAAGAACAGGTAGCCTGATAGGTACCTGGAATACACATTCTAGAGCTTCCTTCCTAAGATCATCTTTGAGATCACACAAATACTTTCAACACAGACTGTAACGTGCTTCACCCCTTGAGTATGCATTTGTTTGATTCTGTTAAATAAATGTGTCTATGCCTCCCACTGGTGTGTTCTGAAATGCTTTTCAGTCTATAATTCTGTTCTGTGGTGGGAGTAAAGTGAGGACCCTATCTCTTCTTTGCACGGATCTCTTCACACTCGCTAATAGGATTTCTTTAACGATCAACCAAGTGTCCAATAGTTAGATTGACTAACAGCACTTTTCTAACTTATCTCAAGGCATGCAATTATTTTTGCTTATGCTAATCAAACTAATGGAATTGGCATTATTATATGCCATCTACACTAAAATAAAATTTGGCCCAGAGAAAATAAAATATTTTTACAACAGAAATTATGTATCTTTAAGAAAGTAACCAGTATGCTGCTTTTAATATTGGCCTTTTTATTTGGTTTG
>NDGM011242986.1:0-10692 GCA_002564305.1 Octomys mimax
TAATAGTGTTTGTAAATAGGATATCATGTCTGCATCTTGTACAGCAAATAACTACTAGAAAGACAGTATGCAATGTGTTAATTATTGAAACTGTCCTACCAATTTGATTTCAAACTGTATCACTGCTATTTGTCAATAAAATTATGGGGGAAAAATTCATTCTAAAACAAAGTCAAGGAAGCAACTGGGCTGGATCATGCTAAAAGCAGATAACATCACTCTGCTACAAAGTGTCTACAATTAGAAATGACCAATAAATTCAAACAGCAGGGTAGGGAGGCAATGGCAATTATGATGATATATTAAAAAGGCAGTTATTTAAGTGGTTTGCCCTGGGAGTATTTGTAAAACATTTGTTCATATTGTTTTGACTACTCTTACATTTTTACTGAAAACCAATAAATGTAGAGTTTTTATTAAAAAAAAAAAAGAATAATGAGACACTCTGCACACTTACTAGAAAGTCAAACAACACCAAGTGCTGGCAAAGATGCAGAGCTAGAGGATTCTTGTTTGTTACTCGTGGAAATGTAAAATGGTGCAATCACTTTGCAAGGTAGTTGGGAAGTTTCTTACAAAACTCAATATAATTTTATCACAGAACCCCTCATCATTCTTGGAATTCACCGAAGGAGTTGGGGATTTATTTGTACAAAACATTCGTGGCAGCATCATTTAAAGCTGCTAAAACATGATAGCAATCCAGATGCCTTTCAAAAAGCAAGAGAATAAGCTATGGTATATCTAGCCAGTGACACTTTATGCAGCCTTAGAAATGAGCTGTCAAGTCACAGAAAGACATGGGAGAAATTAACATGTGTATTACAGAAAGAAGCCAATGTGAAAGGATATATGATGCACAATGCCAAGCATATGGCTGGCAGGGCTAACAGGAAGGGAAGTGTAAACAGGACCAGCACAGAGGACTTCAGGGCAGGGAAACTCTTCTGTATGATACTATGATAAAGGACACATGCTGCCATTCATTTCTCAAAACCCACACAATGTTACACAAGAAAAACCTTAAAATAAACTACAATTCTGGATGACAATGGCATGCAAATTTATCAGCTGTTATTGCATGTGTTTCTGTAAGTCGGAAGGTTATGCATGTGAATGAAGGAGGCGTGTACAGGAAGGGCAGCACTTGCTGCTGAATTTTGTCCTGAATATAAAATATTCTCTAATATTTAAGTTTATTGCTTTAAAAGTTCTTACAAATTTAGTTATAATTTCCACCATAAAAATCCAAAACAAAAAAGAATGTATGCAGTATGGCAATCCCCAAAAAAAACAATTAAGTAATAAATGGCAGATTTAACACAATTCTCAATGCATTCAGAGGATACTGAAGTCATTAGTTTCTACAAGTAAACACAATGCCAAGACTAGAAAACTACCCCAAGCAGCAAGGTGCTGTTAAGAATTCCTAAGGAACAGAACTCTCTCCTACACTACTTTATATTATTAGAACATATTTAGAATAGAATTAAAATGCAATTCTATTACTTTAATTTTAAACATTTCCTCAAGACTAATAGATGGGATTGGTTAATAATTTTAATATCAGGCAACATGTATCATTCCGCATTTGTTCGCTCTTCTCTGGGCACTCAGCTAACCTTAATTTTTCAATCTGCTTCCAACTTCAGAGTAGGGGATATACACATTAAAAGGCAAACTTAATAACAGATTTTACTAGATCTAGAAAATAAGACACGTTATTCAGTAATGTTTTTGGAGTATTTATTTCTGTCAATTTTGCTAAATGGAGTTCCACAAAGTAATTTCATTTTTCTACATGAAAAAGTCTTCTGATAATTTAGTACTTGTACTTTTGGCTGTAAGTACTCAATTGGACAGACTGATTTAATATTTAAACAGAAAATAAATTGTCAAGAAGAAGCATTAATACATTTATTTATATATAATTACATGATAAACCATTCTGTTTATTTCTACAAGTTATTACTTTTTAAATAAGAAAGCGTATCAGCTCAGACATTCAAATCTAGTTCTCCAGTTCACAAATGCAAACACTAAGGAGAGATGGCAAGAAGAGCCCATCCCTGAATGACAAATGGTATGAAAACCTGTGACTAAGACTATGAAGGAGCTGACACTAAGTGTCTCAAGGTCAAGACGTGAGCATAGTTTTACAATGTTAATCACAGGTGAAACCAACAAATAGTGACACTAACTTAAAAGCCCCGACCAATCTTTCCTAAGATACTACTGCAAATGTCTGATATACAACTTGATATCAAATCTTCAACAGCAGACACTCAGAAAGTGGTCTGTGCCGCTGTCACTGAACCTTTCATGGGAAACTCAGGTGCCTAATACTTTTTCATATCTACATAACTATAGCCACACATCCAAAGATGAAAAAAATCTTTAATAAAATTCAAGTATTAATACTCAGGGACACACAACAATAAACTTCCTAATGACTGCTACTCAGGATATTGGGCTTTGAAGAGAACAAAGGTACTGTACAATTTCATAAACATACCTAGAACTTTAGGTCACCCTAAGTTAGTGTATACTGCCTTAAAAAGCCTTTGGAATTTCCTAACATGGTATTAAGAGTAAACTGCAATGTCAAATGAAGAGTTCTTTAACATTAGAGTTGACTGAACCTAGCATATAATATCCTAAGAAAGCGAAAGGCCAAAAACCAGCCTGTGAGCCAGGCTTCCTAACATTTCACAATATGCACTGCACAGACAGGGCTATAGCTCTATGGCATAGAGGAGCAAAGGGATAATACTGGTCTGGGAGGCCCAAAGGCTGTTACCTGTGACACACCTGTGGTCCGTATGGGGAACCAGTATGACACGACAGACCACACCAGGCAACAAGCTTTACCCCACCATGCAATGTCCCCAGCATGACTACATCATACCACGGGGTGGATGGGAAGTGCCGAGAATCACAGTACTGCACTGTACTTTAAACTTTGTGTTTCAACAGATACACACTGCTGTCCTTTAAAGTCATTTTACCAAGAAAACATATTGTCAAGTATTTATTTCAGGGGAAAGACTGCAAGAGAAATACTTTAATCAAGTTCTCATAAGAAATATTTCATTCTAAACGTACCCATTATTTTTGACAGCCCCTTTCTTCATCGTTCTCCCAAACTCAGAAAGAGCATTGGTCTCATCTTTGTAACAGTTATAGGGATTCTAGTCTCTGGTTTAATATAATCCTACCCTCCAGACTGTGGAGATTAAGCCTGATGGGTGGGAATGCCAGTGTAGTACACTTGGAGACCTTGAACTGTGCACAATCCACTAAGGAAAATGTGAAAGCCTACTTTAACATGTTAGTAGCAAATGTGGAAACCCTTCACACACATAACTAGAGACTGCTCCGAAACTGCTATTCCTTGTTTACCACCTTTTATCTTTTCAAAAGAATGTTCAAATTTCCTATTCTCGCCAAACAGCATGAGGCAATGAGAATTTCATTATGGTTATTAAGGCCTCATTATAGCAGGCTCTTCAAGCTCGGAAATGACCACGCTATGCAAGTAAGCCATCTCTTCCAACTGTTGTGATACAGCTGCAGTATAATTAAGAGCAGGTCACTCTTGTACTCTAGTGGCCTGAACTGTAAACTGCAGAGATTTTGGCAGAAAATACCAACAGCTATAAAAATGCAAATGCCTTTGGTTCTAGAGATTACACCTCTTGGAATTTATCCTAAGGTAATAATTAAGGATGTGCAAAAGAATATTTATTTCTCTGCTGTTCATAATTACTGAATCTTGGAGGCAACCTAAACTTCCAAAAATAGCACAGTGGTTAAATAAATTATTAAAGATCTATAAAGTAACATATCACAAATTATTAGTTCAAAAAATGCAGAAATGTACCCAATGACATGTACAGGCTTTACTGTGAATATTTATATTTATATACTTATATTCAAAATATAAAATCAAAATACAGATGGAAATAAAATTGCCTCATTCTGTGTGTAGTTAAAATGATAGTAGCTTTATTATTCTTGTGTCTTATGTTTACAGAGTTTTCTCTCATGAGTATAGTAAGAATGTGCTACATTGATAAAGAGCAACTAACGGTAGAAAATAAAACACTGAAAGTTTAAAATAAAATAGGATGCCAAATAAAGGCACGTATGTGAAAGAGGAAGGATTGGAAATGAGACTCAGAGAGAAGTCCTTATAAGTGTAATTGTGAGGCTCTGAAATGTGCAGTCAAGGGAGGTCACAGAATCTCTTTACTTTGGGGATTTGTAAGAAAAGGGTAGCCAGCTCTCATCTGAGGACAGAGTGAGTGAAATCCTGACCTTCGCGGCCTCCTGCAGCTCCATGTGCAAAGCTGAGCCAACGAACAATTTTCACTTACTGACACACAAAGTAGTCAATTTCTTACATTGCCCCCAATCCTCCACAATCCTTTGCCCTTTTCAAGTAAAAGTAACCCTAACATCTTCAACCCAGCACAGAAACCCAATGACCCTCAATTTATTTACCCAGCAACTTTCCAGTGCATCACGCAGGAAATACAATGCAAGATTAGTCAATATTCTGCAGTGCACAACTGTCCACTGACTGACTTTTCCATGCTAAAAAATTATAACTAATCTCAGCCACTTAAATATATCACCTGAGGCCAAAAAAAATGGTGATACCTATTTAAACTCATATACATACTTATCTGTAAGATTTATAGAAACAACACTTACAATGACTAAAATAATTGTTAAGAATTTTTTTTTGAGGCTCATTTCTGACCAAGTTCCTCTATTTAAAAAGGCCTCTATGTTTGTTTTCTGATCCTTCCTATGACCAAAAATTTTTCCAACACCGTAACTGTTGCATTTTTATTGGAAATCACTTTTCTCAAAAGAAAATAGAGATTAAATGAGAGTCAGCAGAATTAAACTAAGAATTATCAGGCAGGTTTACAGCAGTTCGCCAAACTGTGAAAATTAGTTTGAATCAGGGGAGAGGTCATAGAAATGCCAAGATGAAAGAGTTGACCCTGCAGAATACATGATCAAAAACAGAAAGCATGTATGGCAAGGTTCCAAGCCCAAAGAACACAATGGATGGTGGTAATGGGTAGTTAACAGGCCCAGTTCCAAGGCAGGTGGGTCTTGAATAAAAGCCGTTCCTGCTGATACCCAAGCCTTCATGAAGAGGGAGCCTGGACCATGAGCTCTGTAAGGCAGGCACCGGCACAGGTGAGGCTGTCACCACTTAAGGAATAGTATGCTTTGCCCCAAACAGCCCAGCCTTGTTGTTTTAACAAATCATTAACCTACTCACAGAAAAGATCTGTCCCTTTATCAATCTGCCTCACTTAAATAAGTAGTTTAGGGATGCTGTATTCTAAAGCTAATTTTATCTTTATTTTTATTTTTTTTCACAGCTGATTAACAGGACAGTTTTGATAGTCAATACGCTGTACATTGTTATCTTCTTAGTGGTTATCCATGGTACAAGAAGCAGACAGGATATTCTGGTCAAACAGTTAGTACACCTCTTTCTTCTCATTGAGTTAAGCGAAAGTAACTGTAAATTTATCCTATTTTGTATATATAAATACAAAATGATTAAAGCTAGTTTTTAGACAGGTGAGGGGTTCTTTTCATTATAAGCTTAAAAGAACATATTAAGCACTTAGGAATAGGACTGATGTATTTTATACAGAAGGTGAAGGACACAGGCTAACTTTTTCTTAATGACTCAGATGCTTCATTAGGAACATCAATGGCCAAGGAATGCTGCACAAAGAGATCATTTCAGGGTCCACTGAAGTGTGGGTCTGCTGAAGTGTGGCTACGCTAAGTGAGCTGACGCACGGTGCATCCTGGCTCTTACACCTGCGTATCAGAGCCTGGAGGGCTGTGAGTCCTCAATCCTGTTAGGTTCCTTTTAACAGTGTTCCTCCTCAGCAAGGTGAAATAGAAAGAGCAGAGTTTGAAGACCGATAAAACTATACAGCGAATGTTAAAAAAAATTATTACAGTAAAAAGCACACTATCATTAACTGCCCTCAAAAGGATCCTTCTTGGTTCACATACACTTATCCCACTGTTCTGGCCACTTTCATAAATGATGTCCTCTTCCGTGAGCATGAACAGTGGTCTAAACTAAGACAAACGTCGCCAAGTGCCGCTAAATGGAAAGGCAGGCTTGTGAATACAGGAAGACACTATGCCCTCATCCACAACACTCACTGGACCCGGCACCACCTTAAGTCTTCTCCACCCAAAGTCAAAATGACATTGAAAGACAATGTTTTGAGTAGTGTTAGGATACTGAGGTGGCCCTGACAGGTCAGCTTAAGGCATTCCCAAAAGAGGATTTCCAGAGCTGGTTTCATAAAGCGGAAAGAAGGAGGAGAAAAATGTATGCAAAGTAAGAAGGAGTATTTTGGGGTAGATCAATGGCAATGTGTCATTCATTTACTGTACTAGTTTTTCAATCATGCCTCACATTATGATTCACACTGATTTAGGTTAACATTTCTAGCAAAATGATCTTGGATATATCATTAACATGTTTAGGCCATGAAGAATTTTTCAGATAGATAACTTTCAGGCCCATTTCTTTAATGTTTCTCATCACGAAAGAGAAATATTTTAGATGATCTAAGTGATGTGGTTTATAGTTCATACCCTTTGGTATCTATTTGTCATCTCAGAAGCCTTACGTACATGACTACCAATGACTGGCGGGAGCCTAGCTCGTCATGGTTCCTGGATAATGAAGGTCCTGATAGTGACAGCTCACTGTATTTCCACTTGCCTCTCTCTTACCTAATATAATTAATGCAACAATAATTATTTGATACTGCTCTATAGCAGGCCAGCTACAGACATAATCCATATGTCATCCCCTCTACCTACGAATTTCAACAATCTGACAGTAAAATTAATGCTTTAATTTGGAGGCTTTAAGTCTTTGCTTAGGTTACAGAACTCCTTCAGAAGCTTCACTGAAATAGGATACCTGTGTAAACATATATACAATACAAATGTATAGAATATTTCTAAAGTTTAAGGAAATTACTCATCTTTTAGTTTCTGAAGTCGCTAATGCATGCTCGCATCTGATTATTCTATATCATCAGCTGGGGCCTGAGAATCTCACGCTGCACCTCCCCTACTTCCGTCTCCCTGAGAAAGTCAAGTCATGCTCAGTGGTACGGTGCACCTGTAGCTCTCTCCTGCGCGCTGGATCCCTCTGTCTTATCACCACCAGTGTCGGATTCCACATGAACTACACAGCATCCAAAAACATGTATATAGCTTCCTTGTATCCTGTATTTGTCTCACTATCCCATACTTTGAAAAACCTATGGCAACTTCATACTTTCAAAACTATGGTGATGTGATATGTTCCAATTCCCCAAGATGATTGTAATTATGATATATTGTAAATATCTACTAATTGTAATTGGAAAAACTACAAGTATCAATCTTTGGCAACTATTCTCAAATTTTTTCACCAGACTGGAGCAGCTGAATGCTAATTCAAGAGAAATAGTAGGCTGCATCTGGGCCAGGCACATACTGCAAAGGTGGAGGTAGGAGAATGAAGTCCAGAAAACACGAATCCATGTCAGTAAGGCACAAGAACACAAGGCCTACTTTCTCAAGAGACTAAAAACTCATCCAACACAGCGATGATGAATAAAGAAAACGTACATGCATAGGAACAAACTGAGCATATAAAGATATAAACAAAAAGGGGTCGCAAGCCCATGCATGACCTTGGGTGCCATACACAATTCTCTTCCCTTTATCCTATATGGAAGAGACCCACTGAGGCTGGGTCAGTTCTGGAACCTCTCTTCCATTCTCCACAAAAATGACCAACCTGGACAGTATGTTATACTTCCTTTTACATCTCAAGGAGTTCTTTTACCTAGGAAGAATACCCTTTCCTTCTTATTTAGTTCTAAAATTCCTACTTAGCTTCCTTCAAGTCCTCATTCAATTATAAGCCTGTACATATTCCTCCATCATCTTCCACTAGACTGAACACTTTCTGAGGCCCAGCTGCGCGCCCGCTCTGCCTCTGGATCCACAGTCCCCAGCACACTGCTCAGCACCAAGCGGATCTAAAGAAGCACGCAGTACACTTGCACCGATCTCTCCTGCCAATGCGCCATTCTCTTACCCTCCTCAGTGAGCTAACATCCAGTCTCTCTTTTCAAGTAGTACACACCGAGTATGTTTTGATTTATGTCATCTGCCAAACACACGCAAAACATACAAGTTCACTTGGCCAATTTTTGTCCTTAACATCCAGCCTTCTTTCAGTTTCTGATCTCACCTAATCAAAACTGTATTAATCCCACAGAACTTAATTAAGATCAACAAATTATGTCACTAACTGAAAACCTGATGCCAGTGGTACCAGCATAGCTCTCAGGTCCCCAATTTGATATAGATTTGATGGCAATTTGTATTACACCCAGCCTATCAACCTTCCAGAAGCAATGCCTCATTTTTAGCACTGCACAGAGAGAACACGGGAGGTACCATCAGATGAGATGAAGGGTTTAAACAGCAAAAGAACTTCCAGCTCATGTGGGACACTTCTCTATAAAATGGAAGTAGTTTCATTTGCTTCGTGGGTAGCAAATGATTAATCAAATGAGAAAATGTGGTGCTGTACCTGTTAAACCACAGAGCACTACACAAGTATTTTTTTTTAAAACCATCATTTAGCTTTAATAATAACCTCATACTGTCTTCTTTACCTCATTTCTAATCTGACCAGGTAACTGCTCTAAGAGTTCTGGTTTTTTTCTGTCATATTTCATGGAATTGAGGTGGGCTTCCTCCAACCAGTAAGGAAAGACTGAGGCAGCTCATTGGTATCAATATGCTCCCATGGAGGCAGGGCCCGCTCCTGCCAGGTCTAGCATGGCCAACTGGCTACACACAGGAGCCTTCGAAAGCTACCAACTCCCCATATACATGCCCACTACCACAGCAGACTGTGGGACAACCTGGCAGCTAGCCTATGGAAATGTGGAAACACTGTAGAAACATTAGCCAACACAGCACAAACTGGCAGCAGAATCAAATGTTAGGCTCTTAAATAGACCCAAATAAATCGTTTTTTGTGTTCTAGCAAATGTTTTCTTTGGAAAGCATTTCTCAGTGTAGA
The DNA here is from genome assembly GCA_002564305.1 of Octomys mimax. Taxonomy (NCBI): domain Eukaryota; kingdom Metazoa; phylum Chordata; class Mammalia; order Rodentia; family Octodontidae; genus Octomys; species Octomys mimax. The sequence goes on from NDGM011242986.1 coordinate 9,167, forward strand.
TGTTGTAAGAAGTGCCTGCTTTTAGTGGGTTAAATCAAAGACTGGAAAGAGCCTAAGAGGGGAGGATGTTTCAAAAAAATTGTGTAACTGGAAGAAAAAAAAAAGTTAATATTGACCAAAGAAGGACATCCCTGATAAAAAGTAAAGTTTCTAGTGGTATCCAAATTAAATGTTTACAAATTGCAAATTCCAAAAGAAGAGAAAGTTATCAGATCTTGACAAGTTGTAAAAGTCTGGACAATTTTTAAAGACAAGAGATACAGATATAAACATATCAATACAGGAAGTTGCAAATTTTTTTTTAAAAAAAGATGTGTTCCAAACTCTTTGCTTCTCAGAGACTTCTAAAAAGCAATCAGTCACAAACACATGTAAAAGAATTTATACTAAGGTTAATCATCTGGGGCATGAGTCGCCAAGCAAACTAAGGGCATGGTCATCCTAAACAAAACAGACTGTGCAAAGAAGCCGGGGGCAGAGCTTGTGACACCGGCCAGATTCTGGTGTGGGCACGGCAGTGTCCTCTAAGGGACCTAACTACCAGCAATCCCTGTGCTTAGGCAATGATGCCACACAGACATAATTTGTCTGGGCTGCAACACCCTTTCCAGGTCAGCCCTACGTGTACAATAGCAAGTTCTGCAACATGAAAAGTTATTAAATTGCACGTTATAAAGCTGACTTCTTTGGGACTCTTGGTTTTAAAAAAATGCATGGTAAATACTTTCCTGAGGGTAGGGAAACTGCACAGTGGCACAAGCGCCTACCTGGCCTGCGCAAGATCCTGAGTTCAATTTCTGGTAGCAAAAAAAGAGACTGATTAGTACTCTCCCTGAGGCTCAAACAAACAACTATATCGTAACAGTGGATAGTTTCATTACCAACAGATTTTATGTATAAACTTTTGATAGGAATGAAGATACTATGTTCAGGGTAACCTGAACTGTGGATAAACAGAGATAATAGAATTTTCAAATGTATCAGATGGCACAGAGGGGCAAAAAAGAAAGTTTGTAAACATGTTTGTTTTTCACTCACAAATGGGCTCTCCAACTAAAGTGACCCAAATCAATGTGATTTTTGGTGTGATGCATCATTAAATATTTATTAAATTAAATCAAAAGTAGAAACCAAAGGATACAGAATGATGCTCAGGAAAAGAAATGCCTGGTTATGACTATCACAGATAACCTTAAAATTCTGAATGCTTCAACAAAAGGGAAGGAGGAAGAAAGCAATATATCTGAATATAAAATCGCATCATCTTGTCAGAGGTATCTGCTACATAACAGCTTTTACTACTATTCTTACATTAGAGGTTTTCATTCATCAGAATAAAGAAACAAAAACAGCAAATGAAACGCCCTCCTTTTACCCTGACACATTTTTACTGTAGATTTCATTTCCAATTCAAAATCTTCCACTTTTCATTCTACTACAGAATGTGAGATCTTGAAAGCAGTCTTCAGGGGCCGGGGAGATGGCTCAGTGGAATAAGCGCTTCCCTGGCAAGCGCAAGGGCCTGA
>NDGM011243005.1:5561-19773 GCA_002564305.1 Octomys mimax
AAGACAACAATATGCAATGTATTAATTATTGAAACTGTCCTACTAATCAGTTTTGAAATTGTCTCACTGCTATTTGTTTCTCAAAAAATTATTTAAAAAGGAAGTTGCAGTTTAAGAAGAAAAACTAGAATTGATTTGAGGTCGATGGGAATAAATGTAGATATAAATTCTACCCCTGAGCATAGCAGAAGCGCACAGTGCATGAATGGCCTAAAGAATGCCCCACAGATGTCCGGAGGAGGTAAAAGATTTTTTTTTCAGATGCTATATCCTGGTGACTTTTACTTTTCAGTATGATATTTATCAAAGAAATGGAAAGTAGAAAATGTAAAAGGTATATTTCAAATGTACAATCTTACCTATTTGGATGCAGTAAACAATTTAAATTTTTTATTGTTTAAATAAATATATCACGTCAAAATCAAGTAATTCATCCTTGATGAAGCTCAATGTATTTGAAATCTAAATCCATAAGTTTGGTGTAATTTTTTCCAGTTTTAGTGGGAAATCCAGAAAGTTTTGCTCAAATATAGCTAATATTTGAGTTAATTTAAGTTAGAAAGAACATAGATTTGATATACTCTAAGGATTACTCATGTAATTTTTTTTTACATGTTCTTGTTTAATCTTATTCACATGTCTGATGCCAATTCCAGTGTCTCTGTATTTTTGAGGAAATCCCTGCAATAGAGAAAATCATTCCCTTCTTGGTGCTATTTCTATGCTTTTTGCATGCATCCACTGTTGCGCTGACCACATTCTTGTCATTTTTCTCTTTGTGTTGCTGCTTCACTAGACTTAACTATGAACTGCTTGAGGGTAGAAACTACTTCTTAATCCAGAAGCCAACATTCTGTCTTGCTAAAAATAAATATGCTATGGATTGATGGATGAATGTATAGATGGTGGGAAAGTAGCAATGTTAGGCAGAATGTTTGACACTGAAAGTAAAAATACCTTGCTGAGTATTTCATATCCACCTTTTGATGTGCTTTCATGGCTTCCTTTAATTCTCTTTCCATTCTAGTTGAGTTAATAATAGGGATTCTGTATAGCACACCCTGTAAAATCTCTATTTCCCTGTAAGTAGATTTTAGAGTAGGGAATAATTATGAATGACATTTTCAAATAGGTATCTTTTCAAAGGTGTCATTACATAAGATATTATGAAGAAATTAGAGGATTTTATTCTCTTCAAAATAAATCCTTATAAGGAGATGACAACTCACCAGGGAATGTTAATGGCCAGGCAGAAATTCTTCATGATCTACTGAATAGTTTTTAAAGTCATAAAAGTTCAAGAAATCAATATTTACGTGAGTAATTTTTAGAGTATATCAAATCTACGTTTTATTTAGCTTAAATTAACTCAAATGTTAGCTATAATATCTACCTAAACAAAAATTTCTAGTTGGTTTCTCACTAGAACTGGAAAAAAAATGCCCCAAACTTATGGACTTTTTTTTCTAATACATAGAGCTTTATCAAGGATGAATTATTTAATTTTGACCTGATATCTTTATTTAAACAATAAAAGATTTAGGGGCCAGGGAGATGGCTCAGTGGAATAATCAATTCCCTGGCAAGTGCAAGGGCTTGAGTTCAATCCCTGGCTCTGAAAAAAAAAAAAAAAGATTTAAATTGTTTCCTGCATCCAAATAGGTAAGATTGTACAGTCTGGACTTTATTATTGTATTTGCACTGATCAAAAGAAAAACTTTACTCATATAACAAAATATGTGTTTCCACCAAAAATAAACATCAGTTGGCTACAAAATTAATTAGAATCTAAGACTTCTTTCCAACAAAACACCCCAATGTGGGTTAATTGTTTTTATACTAAGGTTGATGTCCCAGATATAAAATAAAGTCTGTGATGGACTATTTAGGGATTGCTTCCAAATAGGAAAAACTCAAAAAGTTAGGATTCAGAGCCATAATAGGTACTTAATATTGGCTGCCAACTTTGTCTTCTTATTTTTTCTATAATTAAGTTTCTACTACTTTCCTCAAACACAAATTCAATAGCCTCTTTTTACAAAGAATATACTCAACTTACAATTCTTTTTTTTTTTTTTTTTTTTTTTGGTTGAACCAAGGATTGAACTCAGAGGCTTGTGCTTGCTAGGGAAGCACTTATTCTACTGAGCCATCTCCCTGGCCCCTCAACTTACAATTCTATTGAACTTACAAGCATCTCTTTCTCTTTTCGTCTTGTATCTTGATGTAAAAATATTCCATCATCTTACTCAAGTAGAAATGGCTAATATCCTAAAGATTCCCAATTTAGCCTAAACTTTTCTCCAAGTCCACCAAATATTTCTCTCTGCTATAGCTTAAAATAAGTTTATCTTTGTCCTCAATGTCTTACCAGAGTATTGATGTTTTAATGTTTCCTTGTCTGTTCCTTTCTGCTCTACTTACCTTCCTGGCTAACATATTTATTTGAAGCAGTGCTGTCTATCATTGTGCCTACCTTACCCACTTGTTCATTCCTAAAATACATTTGTATGTTTTTGATAGCACATATCCAAAACTTGCCTCACACCATGGTAAATACAATGGATACTTTGCAATTGTTACCTACATGATAATGATTTCATCAGAAAAAAATAATGACTTGGTTCTTTTTTTTAAAAAGATATAGTTTTACAGCTAGCTTCTTCTTTAAAAAATATTTTTATTGAGAAACAAATAGCAATAAGATAGTTTCACAACGGACTACTAGTACCATATTAATATGATGAGCTCTAAAATGCTCAAGCCAACAACTTCAGGCATTGACAGTCTTATGGAAAACCCACTACTACTATGGACTATTGGACTATATTAGGATATTTTGCTGAATTCATTCCCCTACAGTATTTAAATGACAAGGGAATGCCCTTCTCTAACAAAACTAACCAAAAAAGAGGGGTACAAATGAACAATCATTTTGTATCTGTATAATCAAAATAGTTAGGCTAGATATACAGCTCCATTCTCTTAATTCAATGAATAGAAAGGTTTGTTCTAATAGTGTTTGAGACAGGATATCAGGTCTGCATCTTGTATGATGAATGATCCGATTCTTAAAGATGACACTCAATAACATGTGTTGTTTTCTTTGTATTTTCTACCTTCTTCTCTAGCTACTTCCCAATATATTTTATAGACATCACTACTCATCTTTGACATGCTGCTCAGTCTCTACTTATTTTTAATCTTCTTCTTATTCCGCAAGTCACTCATCTATGCACTCATCCATTTGCATACCTAGTATATCAATTCCACAAATGTTTGTGGTCACTATGTTCGTGAACTCCAGATCTTCATTCTTCAACTTGACTTCATTTTGGACTTCCAAACTCATATTCCTATCATTGCCAACTATATCAGAATACCATAAAGAAGTATTTCAAATTAATGATTTCTACATAAATGTAAGCGCAGAATAAAGAACCAGTGATTTGCTACTGAAGAAATTAGTGAATTTCCTCTGTATTGTCCCAGGAATTATAGATGATACTTTCAGGAAAATTCAGAATGAGAAGGTGAAGTATATATAAATGTTTAATACTGGTTAAAATGACATTAAGTTGAACATTTAAAGAGCACATTCCACAGTATTGAATTTAAAATGGTAGTAATTCCTATTTCCATTTATTGCTAGGTATATGATCATGGAAAAGGTCTTCATTCATTTATCATTCACCCATTCATTCACTTTTTAATTGTTGAATGCTTATATGTCTGATATTGTATATGCACTGAGGATTACAGAATTACACAAGTTAACAAAGTTTGTAAAATCACTTTCAATTTCCATTTTTGTATCTATGAAAAAGTTAATAACTCTAACTTTGTAAAGTTTTGTGATTGTAAAAGGAGAAGTAGTGGGCTGGCCAAATAGCTCAGCAGATTAAAGCATCTACTTAGGCAGATACAGCAGCCAGGGTTCAATCCCTGGCATGCCGTGCCGGCTCTGCCTCTGGTGTGCACTGAGATTGAGACTGGGTGTGGTGGCACATACCTGTAATCCCAGCTCTTTGGGAGGCTGAAAACAGGAGAATCACTACAAGTCTGATCTACCTAGTGAGACCCTGTAGACCTTTACTAAAATATAAATAAACAAACAAATAGAAAGACAGTATGCATAGTTCACCTATAACATTTTGCTAATCAAGCAGCTTTTCAGCAAATTAATGTGGAGAGTGGCTGGAGACCGATGACACATTTTGGGTAGAGCTCAGCCAGCCCCAACAATACAGAGCTCTAGAGGCAAGCCATTAACTATGGTGCTGATGGCTCTGAGAATATTTCGCTTTTAATATTCCCAGAAAAATATTGACACCTTGCACTTTCAGCCCCAGTTCATGCTTCTTCTCCTTTTAAGTAAAAATGCAGACTGTGCTGGGTTGTGGCTGCCTCTCCACCAGAGGATCAGGCTCCTCCTAGTCCCAGCTTTCCTTTTAGTATGTGTCTAGTTTTTTCTTAATCTCCCATTGTTGTCTCCAAGGGCCCCACTAGCTATACAGGTCACAGCAAATTACACTGGTGATTATTACAAGATTCCGCCGATGTAATTCTAATAACTTTGGCCTTAGGTGACCATGAATTCTAACCATATCAAGTTCTTGAGAATTTCAGAAAAGCATAAAGATTATCAGGCTAGGGTGAAATTGGCTGATTGGGCAAACTAAGGTTAACTGCAGAGTTTTCCACTGGGTTTTTCTGGTTATTTAAGAATATCAGGCATTAATTACACTTTATTTATAGCTATACTTTTAAACAACAGTAATAATGGATCGAATAATGTCTACAACATTTGAGTTCAATGTAACTTAGTTTTTGTTTAGATTGTCTCTAATACAGACTAGAATGTATAAGAAATAACACTCTTACTTATTATTATGATCTATAAAAGAAAATTAAAATGAAAACAGCAAAATTATTGAATAAATGACAGTTTAAATACATAGAAGACTGAGATTTTAGTCTCACTGTTCTGACATAGCCCCTGAGGTTTCCCCACCAGTTTGCCTTTTTGACCATCTTTTCTTTGGCCCACAGAGCCAGTTCCGATATAATCATTGACTTATTAAGATTTGTGCCAGCTAATAGGCTGTAGCCATGGGTCTAAGGTCAGGAAAGCAAGGGCTAGTGAAGTCTGTGTCCTCAAATATAATCTATTTCCAAGATGCAACCCAGTCTTAGCTTCTGTTTTCCCCTGAATCTTGTGACTTGGTGGCTCTAATTAACAAGATCACAGATGTTCAAGGAAAGAGATCCCTCACCTTTTAGCTAACAGCCAATTTCAACCTTTCCAATTCTGGAAAGCACCACCTGTGAGGGAGTGATTCAAAGTTGTAACACCAATCTCCTTCGGGCCAGGGTTTGCACCATGGCCTAGCTCCTGCCTCCAAGTGTTGTTCTTAGACCTTGCTTCCTTGAAACTCCCCAGGGCATGTTTCTCCAGGGCACAGCTCTCTGAACTCTTGATATTCCTGATCTTTGACTTTGCAAGGCCCTGACCTACCTGAACTTTGGCATCCTGAATTTACTTCCTGAAGACTGTACTGGCACATACAGCTTAACCCGTTTGTTCCTAATCCATCACTTACTGACTGCAAAGGTCAAACATCTGACAAATATTGAGACCTCTCATTCAGAGTACAACTCTTACAGTCTGATAAAGCATAGTTTTTTAGTACCCTAATAAACTTTTTGTAAAAATTAGGATTAAATTAGTTATAAAATTGTATATAGAAATTCAGGAAGCTATGTATCAAATATTCATTTTCAATATTTATGAGAACTAGAGTATAATAACTTCTTACAGTCTCCACAAAAATTCACAGCTATTAGCCATGATATTCTAAATATATAGGATCCTTATTTACAAAGTTCTCCATTGGTAGTCCCCTTTATGTTCATTTAATAAATGCATTTGAAAAGTTTAAGAAAATATTAATAAACATTAAAGTAGAACACACCACAAGAGCTTGTTTTAAAATTCAGCCTTTTCAACATTTTATGTTGGAAAACTGTAATAAAAAAACTCTCCAAACTGAATTCTAAGAGATATGAATATGTTGTTAAGATTCTTTTCAACAAACTCCTGTCAGTTCTAAAATTTTACAAGTGGTTAAAGATGTTTTTCAAACTATTTCAATGAGCAACTACCTGATTTCAAAGATTTTAAATATTATTTTACAATAGTAAAACAATCTTAACATACAACAATTGAAACATTTCTCCAAAAGAAATTTAATGTCAAAGACTTCTATTTTCCTTATTTTTTGCATTTAAAATTTTTTTTCAAAGATCAAAACAATGCTTTGCATAGGTAATGAAACAGTACCTAGCAGAGATTGTTTCTTTGATTTTTTTCATAAGTGGGAGATTTTTCAGTTTGATAGGTTAGACTACTGCTATGATTTTATGTAGGACAACAACAACAACAACAACAACAGCAACAAAATATATATATATATATATAGAGAGAGAGAGAGAGATCAAACAAAGTCTAGGTGTGTGTTACTAAGAGTATCCATTTATCTAGCAGATGTCCAAATAAAATATCTGTGTATAAATATTCCAACCCCAACTAACTGTGTGAAATGTACCTCAGGTTGGCCAACACTTAAGAGAAAGGCTTGAGACTATCTCATTGGAGTGACAAAATAGGCACACTTAGGTGAGACACAGAAGCAGAAGGTTAAGCAAAGTATAGAAGGACAGAGCAATGTAAATTATGAAATAGTGAAAAAAAAAATAGCCAGATGGTGTAGAAGTTGGCAAAATTCATTTGTTTTACATGCAATGAATAGCTTGAACTTTCATTGGCTTTTGTGGTCTCCATATTGTCAGTACAAGGATTACTGGCATTAATGAAAAGCTTTCTTTGTTTTTGCTTCCAGGAACAAGAATGGTATTAAATTCTGATAACGGTGTAAGCAACAAAATACGCGTAAGCTCTAAGTTTCATAAGTAACATGATTCACTGAAAATTGTGTATTACTGAGAAACTTTAACTTTAAAGAATAAAATAAAAGTCACTGGGAAGAAAATCAAAGTAGAACATTTGCTTAAATCATTTAGCTTTATTTTTATAGAGGATCATGAACTTCCCTTCCTTTCAGGCTCTGAATCATCATAAACCCCGTTTGCTTTGATGCCACTATGACATTGCAGAATTCTATATAGTATCCTGATTAAATAAAGTTTATAGGACACAAATAACCACATCTCTTTACTGTCTAGTAGTATAGCATAAGATGCATGTATCTGTTCTATGCACAATGAAAGATACCACATTTTGATCACGAATCCTCATCTGAGCATTAAGGCTTCAGGAAAAGTCTGCATGTAATGGACAATGCAGTGGATGAGGGGAGGGAAAAAAAGAGAGACAGCTGGGCAACACTAAGAACAAGCTTTTCTCTGGGAACTTTCATATGGAGGGCGTTTTAGTATGTTCCTGCTGGGATCTTCTCATCTTTTCTTTTTGCTTCATAAACTGTTCATTCTACTCCAGTTGCACTTTCCTTTGAAGGCCACCAAGAAGTTCTGACCTGGATGGCAATAGAGAGAACAGTTAGTTTAAAGACAGTTTCAGTGAACTCTAAAAGAAAATGCTTTATGCTATATCCTAGGGATTTGGGTGCTTCACGTGGTAGAAATAACCATTCAGAAACCCGGATTGTAAGTAAACTTTCAGACCTCGATTCACCTTTCAACTCCTCTATTGTCCTCTTATTTGTATTGACGTAGGGCTCCAGCAGAGAGGCGTTTTTTTCTTTTCTTTTTTGTTTGTATTTGGTACAGGGTCTCATTACGCACCTCGCACTTATAGTGATCCTCCTGATTTCAGCCCCTTCAGTGCTGGTGTTAGAGGTATGCACCAGCATGCCTGGACACGGTGGCCGACTCAGTGCACCCAGGGGTGGGGCCTGTGCGGCATGCAGTCCTGGGGATCGAATCCAGTTCCTGTGCTTGCCTAAGCAGGTACTTAGTCCTCTGAGCTATCTCACCAGCCCCAGAGAGGTGTTCTTAATTAATTGGTATAATTTGATTCTTTTATTGGTTTGTTCTTTTGAATATGACGATAGGGGCAGTACTGAGTATGCTTCTAAGTGCAGCCCTAAGGATCAGCCACCTGTATTCATACACAAACTTAATGTCTTTTTTGCTGTGCTTGGATGAAAAATTAACCTCTCTATGGCTTTGCATGCTTATAGAAACAGGCATTACAAGGAGAACACATATTTCATAAGGGCATTGTGTAAATGAACTATGAAATGTAAAGTGCTTGGGATGATGCAGAAAACAAAGTGTGTCCCACAAACTCTGTGATCATGTTGCTATGTACCTCTGACTCTGTTTCCTTTTAAGAACATAGTATTCATGAGGACTTCAAATGCACTTTGGGGCCCAAAAGTTTTCCTGTCGAGGAAGCACATTTCACTGAGCTCATTCTCCTCACAGTTAAAGCACCAGATTACCTGAGAAGGAATGGTGGATTATTAAAATTCTCAAGCTAGTTTGCTTTGCCCAAACATAATTGGATAGAAATCTTTGGGGGCTGAAGGGAGAAAAAACCAAACAAACAATTGAATATTTGGTTAGTTAAGAATATCCCAGGGTTATAAGACATTTGTCTTGCATATGGCTTTGCAAAAAGCTGGCAGCCACTTTGAAGCCAGGCCCAGCTTCTCCAGATGGCCCCAGGTCTGAGGGAAGTCCCTGCTGCCACCAGCACACAGCTGGCTGCATTAGGAAGCCCTTTTGCTGGCTCATGTCTGTGAAACCACAACCATTATGGCAGCAATCCACCAATTTTTGTCACACAATGTGCTCTCTAAATCAATCTGCTCTCTAAATTAATCTGAAATATCTAATACCTTTAGTTTTATGGCATAACATTATCATTATCTGTCTCAGAATTTATTTTGTAACATCTTATCTGCTTCTCATTGAGCGTAATAGTGATCTGTATTGTAATCTCAATCAATTGCACGCTATTTCTAGTATGTCTGACATTGTAAAAGAATGAAGAGATAAAAGTTAGTATTTGTTGAGGGGTGATTATGTGCTGTCTATCTAATATAATCTTCATAACAACTCTCAAGGGAACTAAAGGCTGGAGAGATTACTGACTTTCCTACTAGTTAAGCAAATCCACATCTCCAGGAAGCAGATTCCCTATTTTCATCTCACCTTCCTTGACAGCTTCCAAACCATCACATCCTGAGTCTAAACCTTTAAAAATCACACATTTGACCACATCTTACCATCCCATCACTAATCATCCTTGTCTAAGTCTCCTTCATCTCTCTCTTGGATAATTTCAGAAAGTTCTTGGTTGATCTGTGCACTTCTAAAATTAATCCTGTACAAGATATTCTGCTTAACAGTCTCTCCTCAATAGGAACAAACCCTAAAGCCTTTCCTATTGAGCTGAAAGATCCTACACGATCTAGCTCCCTAAGTTCTTGAGCTCATTTCTTTAAACTCTGTATCTCAGAAATTATTGTTGTCTGTGTGTTAATTCTAAAATATTCATGTCTTACAAATATAAATATTTGGACTTTTAGATTATGGAAATGAAAAACAAGTCTATGAAAAGTATTTCAAAGACTCATTTTTTGGAAAAAGGTGACAGTGATTAACAAGAGCCATTTTGGTGTAGAAAGAAGAGAAAAACAACTTTCTTCCACCTTAAAAAGATGTAGCTATCTCTATCTAGATATAGATTCTGCTGCTCTCAAAGTAAAGAAAGCACAGAAAGATGCAACTTTTTAGTCCTTACATTTTATAATAAGAAATATAACAGGAATCTTTGCCATTTAATCTAGATTTGTAATTCAAAGGTATCTCTTCTCACATTTCTATCTAAAATGGTGTACCTTGCTACCACTCTCTAACCTCCTACCTGCTTTGTTTTTCACAATAGTATTACATCACTTTTAATAGATTCACTGTGTCTCTTCCACTAACACTTCAGCTCAGTGTGACAGGGATTTTTCAGTTTTGTTTAGAATGGATGTCCAGAATAAAACAATGTACATGGATGGGCAGAACCAATAAATATTTGTTGAGTGACTACATGGTATGATAGGAATTTTGAGTGGAAAGTGAGAGGTAACTGTAAGTATAAGTACTTAATCTCATCTAGTCAGATTAAGGGAGTTGTTAAAGCCAAAATGTTTATTTAATGGCAAAACTACAAGTAAAAATGTACCTTCTTTTCTTAGTCTACTTAACTTTTATATTAGTATGAGTTTTCTGTCTTCATAGTAATTTATTATATTAATTTATCAGGGGAATGGGCATTAGGAGACACAAAATGTGGTTTGTAGATTTTAAAATTTTTATTTAATATTATTTTAATTATATTAAATATTTTTAATATTATTTAAATTTGGAGAGCTGACCTTCAATATTGCACAACTACTTAGATTACTTTCCTTATTGAATATGATAAAGAAGAAGGACTAGAACATCCCTAAAATCATTTCCTTTAAAAATGTTAGTGTAAATGATGTATGATAATATGACTTCTCTATAATGGCCAACAGGACAGCAGAATGTGATGCAGGAGTAAATAGATGAATAATTTTTTGTTGGTTTAAGTTTTCTCTCAGTCTGTAATTATTTTGGCCCTCACCACCACCATCATCACTGCCAAGTTTGCACATTAGCTCAGCCTTTTCCTGTTCACCTGCCAAGTGCTTTAATCTTTAGTCCTCATAATAACCTCCCGATCACATTTGATAGTTATAGGAACTAAGGATCACAGGAGACACGTTACATAGCTAAAAGGTGACATAAATATTTTCAAATTCGATTACCTGATTATAAAGTCTTCCTACATCCCACCAATCATTTCTTTGCAAATGTTCCTCAGGGCATCCACATGTTTGCTGTACTATAGATACTTAAAAATATACAGAATAATACTTAGAGTTGACAAGAAGTTGGAAGATCATCTTTCTTAGCTCTTAAGAAGGAATCTATAACTGACTTTTTGTAGTCCAACTCTTACAAAGTTCAAGCTTGAAAACAATCTTATTTCTTCAGAGACAATGCTGAAGAGAGTCCAGACCAATTTCCAGGTTTCCTTCAGATACCCATTACTCTGGCATGTAGGTTGGTATGAATAAGATGCTTGCAAATATGTTACATTGTAAATATAATTGTGGATGTAAGATTATACCTAGAGTCTAGAAATTGTTTTAATTCCAGTTCAAATCTTTCTATATTCAATAGAACAACCAAGAAAATTAAAGTTTAGTCTGAATCTTAAAAAGATGTTATTAATATAAAATTGCACATTCCCATAAAGAATCTATCTGTCCTATAGTTTGTCAATTATGCTGACTAACTATGTTTTATACATATCTGTGTATATATTACTTGTAAGTGCATACATTCATGCAATGTTTCTTATGTGGTATAAAGATTATGATTATCAAAATGGGAAATAAACCCACTTAATTTATTGCATAGAAATAACATTATGGGAAAATTGTAGAGACATTCATAAATTCAAGTTTGCTTTTAAAAAATAATCATCCTATACTTTATAAAAAACACTGGCCTTGATCAAAAGATTATATACTTGATAAGAATGTCAATGTGGTTCACACAAGGCAATTGCAATAAAAACTGTGGGTTTTATTGCTCCTTTGAAAATACTTTACACATCTACTATTCCTCTACAAAAGAAACTTGCACTAAGAAACCATCTCTTCTATACAAATGGAGAATGTGGGCTACCTGAGGAAAAGATAAAAATGCAATATAATTTCTGTATAAACCTGGTCAAATAATTTTAAAAGTCAGACTAAAGTAGGCAGAGAGAGGACAAAAATAAAAGCCTTCTCATTCTTGAACTAGCTCTCATTTGTATTTTCTTTCTTGAGTAAAATCTAATTCAGAGCAGGAACATACAGTACAGTTAACATACAACTTTAATTGCAACGAGGTGACAACATACTGGGTAATGAGTTGTTTATGAGTTGTAGATGTGTTTACAATGAGTTGACAATGTGTTGGATAAAGTGTTCGTCGAAAGTTGTAGATCTATTTACAGTGAGCTGGTGTGGGTTGTTCATTAGTTGTTGATTTGTTTGTTTATATTGTTTCAATTTGCAATTGCTATGAAACAAATTGCACACTGATGAAGGATGATTGTTTGTGCACCTTAATGATTTACTAGAGTAGCTTGTCTGAAAAAGTACTTAACTCTGCCTCATCTGTCAGTTTCCACTGCAAAAGCTTCTAGTCACAGTAGTTTTATTGGCATAGCATGGACCATTTGTAAGAACATTATGCATCTAAGAAATCTCGGGACTTTGCTATTCATCCCATTGTATTGGGGCCAGTAGACCTGAACTGAATTCTTTCTGCTTTGTACAAATTTACATCGTAAGTCATAACATGATTAATAGTTCTCAAATTTCCAGCTACAGAAAGAATTCTACAAGCCCTTTGTAACTCAAGGTGGTGCCAACTTTCAACCTTGTCTTCAATCCACTAAATCCTGTGGAAAGCCTTTTTTAAAGAATGAGACTAATTTCTAGTTAGAAAGCAATTTTATAAACTAGATTTTAACATATTAGAGGATAAAGTAGTAGTATGGACTCTGGGTGTGAAAACATGTCAGTTTGAGCTGAAGTAATTTGTACTATTTCTGTATCTTGTATATTTTATAGTTTTCAATGAGACAAGGGAAGAAATAAAAAACAGAAATAACTCCACCCACACCTTCACCACCTCAAAATTCACTTCTCCTGACCGAATATGTATCAACATAATCTGTACTTATTCACAAAAGAGAGGGACTTCACTGGTATACTCTGCCTCTGTCAGACTCTGTCTATACATAGGAAAAACAAAGCCATCTTGTAATTACTTGACTGCAAAGCATGTCAGACTTCACAGGCTATGTCTAGAGAAATTGTGGCCTGCAAACATTAATTATTAGTGAAAATCTTGGAAACAGAGAATGGCCAAGGGGAGGATAACCTAAAAGGAAGGACAGGAGATGTCATTAAAACCAAAGGGGAACCTAAAACCTGGCACATCAAGTTAATTTCAGATTTCCAAAGCCTACATACACTTCCACATTCTGATTTAAACCTGGTATTATCATCAATTTCTCTTTTACTATAGTTTTACTACTTGAAAAATAAGGCCCCCAAACAAACGTCAACACTTTCTGTTAGTCCCCCTCGAGTCATAAATGGTGGGTATTACTTGAAAGTTACCAAAATACATTTGTCTCCATTGGAGGTTCCTAACTTATAGAAGAATAAGAAAACTTGAAGAATTCCTTCAAAATTAGTGTTCTCACTTTCTGAAGCATTCTGAACAGAAAGACGTCCCTAAAGTCTGGTCGCTATGCTTATCCCTTGGAAGAAGTTTGCCTCCTGTCTAAGTCAACTTTGTAGGCATTGTCTCCCATATCAAATGAGAAGCAGGAGGATATTTTGTCCAGAAAATTTACATTAACAGTTACACTGAACAACTACTTCTAAAGATATCACCCAAAAGCTCTCCTTTTGAAGGTTTTGTAGGGACTTTCATTTATTAACATTAAGAGTGCCAAAGAAAATAAAGAAGAAATCAGTTTCCTATCTTGATGTGCCATTTACCACTATGAGCCTGAAAAAGTAAGTTCTCAGTGCTTTCCAACACGCGGACCCTCAAACAAATCTGTCATTGGGATATGAAGAAAAGGTACTTGAGAAAGTGCTGAGTGTTGCTTACAGAGAGAGTCACGTTAGCATATTCATGCTGAAAGAATTTCATCTTGGAGGCTTCTGTTCATCTAACCGGATACTTTGCAAGTGAAAATGCATGGAATTTCCACCAGCTTTTCACATGGCCATTTTTTATGGCAGACCACTTCAGCAGCATAACAGGGGCAGACATCTATAAATGGACAATGTGATGGATTCAACTGTAATGGAGCCTGGATACATATGGAGGTTCTGTTTGCCCTTCAGTGCAAATCCATTTTTATGTCAAAAGGAATCCATTGAAATTAATAGGGCATTATCCAGGCAATAAGTAACACTGTATGTACAATGCAAAAATGTTAGCAGGAGGGTACATTTCCTCTCAGTAATGTGAAATATAACCAGGTGAAGAAATTGTATGAGGAATTAGTCAGCTTAGAAATGCTAACATTTCTAACATTTTAAAAAGAAAATAGGTGGAA
>NDGM011243033.1:1608-18535 GCA_002564305.1 Octomys mimax
GCTGGCTGGCATGTGGTGCTGGGGGATTGAACCGCGGTCCCTGTGCTTTGCTAAGCTTCTTCTTTAGACCACTGAGCCATCTCACCAGCGTATAACACAGTATTCATTATAGGTACAGTGTCATACAGTAGATCTATAGACCTTATCTTGCTTAACTGAAACTTTATGCCTATTGATATCTATTCTCCTTCACTCCTAGCACCTGTAACCACCATTCTACCCTTTGATTTACAAATTCGACTATTTTAGCATTTTAAATATTTTGTATTTTAGACAATTCATGTAAGTGGAACCACACAGTATCTGCCTTTCTGTAACCACCTTATTTCTCTGGGCATAGCATTCTTACGTTTTACCCATGTTGTCATAAATTGCAGAATTTCCTTCTGTGGAAGGCTGAATAATATTCTGTCTTATTGTGTGTAAAGGCCACATTTTATTTATCCATCCACTTGTAGATGAAAAAAATTAGGTGATTTCACGATCTTGGCTATTGTGAATATTGTGTCAGTGCGCGTGGCAGTGCTAATGTCCTTTGAGATCTTGGGTTCCATTCTTCCAGATAAACACCCAGAAGTGGAATTTCAGGGTCTTTTGATAGTTCTATTTTCAGTTTCTGAGGAACCTCTCCATTGTTTTCCATAGTGGCTGCACCATTTCACTTTCCTAGCAGTGGTTTTCCCACACCCTCACCAACACTGGCTGTCTTAGTTGTTACAGTAGCCATTCTCACAGGTGTGAGGTGATACCTCATTGTGGTTTGGATTTGCATTCACCTGATGATATGGACAGTGAGTATCTTTAGTATAGCTGGTAGCTATTTGTATGTCTTCTTTGGAGAAATGCCTAGAAGTCTTTAACCCATTTCTACTTGGGTAATTGGCTCCTGGTTTGGGGGCAGCTGCTACTGAGTTGCAGGAGTTCCTTGTGTATGTTGGAGATAAGTGGTTTGCAATTTTTCCCCCATTCCATAAGTCACATTTTTATTCTGTCCATCATTTTCTTTGCTATGCAAAATCTTTTTAGTTTAATGTAAGCCTACTTCTTTAGTTGTATTTTTGTTGCCTGTAAAGTTTTCTTAGTAAACATTTCAAACCCAGAGCATGGATTGAGGAGGACTATGCATTGAGCATGTGCCGTATCTTGTGTATTTCTGCTCTGGTCTATATGTGTTATTTATAGGCATACACAGAGCTATGAAACAGTGGCAGGTAGTGAATGCCACAGTTTTTCTCAATTGGCAACCAGGACTGGTAAGACTCTGTGTATTTCCTTAGTAGATGTTTTGACAGCTCAGTTTTTAATATGGGCATGTTGGACGGCCATTCTTAACTGAGGAGACCTCAGATTGTTACTTTAGTGGCTTGCCAGTACTTCCTGTGCAGAATCTTCATCTTGTGTGTGACAGCCACCCTCTTCTTTCTTGCGCTTGTTACCATGGTAACCACGAGTTGCTCCGGATGTCATCTGTAGACATCTGATGATGACCCAGCATAGCATTGAAACTGGCAGCCAGTGCGGGGCCTGAGCAGTGGATCCTGCTCATTAAGTACCATGGACTGTAGGGGTTCACAGTGAAATTCTAGAGATGGTGAACATTTACAATAATTATAGAAAAAAAATTGGCCAAGCTGACCTAATGCTCTTTGAATACCAGTTTTTGTGAAATTATTCTGATGTAACATAGCTATAAATGAGTTTATTCCATCTGGGAGCAACGACCTCATTTTTTATTTTTGAGAGGACATTTCCATAATTAAAATAATGACATTTTAAAAATGTACTTGGCCAATATGAAGATAAGGCACTTGATCTTTTATTGATTTAAGCATTTATTTGATCATTTTTCTTTTCTTCAGTATCTTTCTATCATTTGATATTGACTCTCTGCTTCTAAGTCACTTGTTCCTTGATTCATTCCATCAAAGTCACTGAGAAGGTATTTGATAAGTTGCTCTTGTGGACCAGGTATGATGCAAGCATTCTAAGTAGTGAGAACAGTAAATTACATGTTACTTTGAATTCATGGGTCTGTTTCCTTGCAAGTTACAGGAAAACTAAACCTATGCAAAAGTTAAAAAAGAAAGAAAAGTCTTCAGTTCCCACAACTCAAAAGCCCAGATTTCTTGTAGCCTCTGGCCTGACTCAAAGCAAATTCAAACAGTAGTGTCATCAAAACCAGCACCTCGTCTTTTGGCTCTGTTTGCATTTGTGTGTCAACATCATTCTCGAACCAGCTTTTTTCTAGTCACCAAATAGCGGCCAGCTCTCCCAGGGCCATGTCCTTGCAAGTCTTAAAACACTGAGATAAAATGAGCTGTGCACCCCAAAATTTCCAAGAGATTCGTTTTTCTCAGGCCAACTTACATTTCCTATCCGTACCCCTAATCAGGAAGGGACACTCAAGCCACTGTTGGCCTGGCCTCATACTCACAGACGGTGACCTCTGGACCACTAAGACTGAAGGGGGCAAGAGTGGGATAGATCTCCAGAGCAAAATCTGACATAGGAGAGAAAGGATGCTGAGAGCAAGCAACATAAATGTACCCCGGTGTCAACAGAGAGTAGGTTGCGTGACTAGAACCTGGACTTCACTAGGCTGGAAGATGGTACAAGGAACAAGTCTGGAGAGGTGTGGTAGCAGCGGTATGTGAGAGCCCTCATATCCTATATGGAATTTAGGCTCTTTTTTGCAGGCAGTGGTGAGATTTGTAATCAAGAGAATGACAGAATCAGGGTTCTTCCAAAGGACAACTCTTAGCCGCATTCTCTTGACCATCACATGCCCTTCTTGAACTGCAGAGCATCACGTTCTCCTGCTTTTTCTTTTTCTTTTTATACTCAAACTAAGATAGTTATTTATTTTTGTATTTTTGTATTTTAGGGAAGGGTCTGCAGGGTGTTCAGGGTTTCACTACTAGATTGGACTTGTAGTTATCCACCTGTTTACAGCCTCCCAAGAGGTGGGATTACAGGTACACCCTGCCATGCCCAGGCAAGGTTGTACATGGTTAGATCTTTGGACCCATGTGCAAACATAAGAACTACACAATTCCCCATGCCCATCTCTAAAAATATATTCCAATCTTCAAATGTTCTTCCATGATATTCTGTAGGGACTTAAAGTTCAACACACCAACACCCGATGAAAAAGACCCATTCCACGTCATACCCAAGACGTTTGATATTCAGACAGACAGTGATGTCAAGCCCAACAGCCCAGGTGGTATGGCAACAACAACAAACTTCCCTTCTGGAGGGCCAACAACCCAAGGGTTTTTTTTTTTTCAGAATATATTTATTGAGAGAAAGAGAGCTCCTGTCCCAAGAGAGGGACAGGAAGGGGGAGGGGAAAGTGAGTAATTCCCCCCCTCCAGAAGTTGTCTCTTGCAGGGACTTTTATAGAGGAAAACCATGTGGTGAGGAGGGTCAAGGGAGTGGAGAAGACATGGGAACTTGCTTAGTAGGGCATGAGGTAGGACAAAACTATGGTTAACCAATGAGATTACAAGCACCATTGCTCAGGTAAAATTGATTAAATCCACTATCAAATGGGAAAGCAAGTCATATAGCAAATGGGCTCTCCTGCTTTTTCTACTTTTCCTGAACTATCTTCTCTCAGCTCTCTTCCAGGAAGAATGGGCTGCACTCCAGTACTTCAGGCTTCACCCCAGGCCTTCTTCTCCCCCTAACAACTGACTCCCCATAGTTCAGTCACCCTCTGTGGCTGAGCCCACCAAATATACACCTCAACCTAAACCCCACTCTGAGAGTTCGAATCCATTGAGTTTTGACACCTTCTCTTAGGTGTCTTCAGATGACTTGTGTCTAACTGGCTCCAGACACACTCTAGTTATCCCCGTGCTTCTTCCCCTCTATCTCTGCCCCTCCGCCAGGGCACCATAGCTCAGCAGTAATATTACTATTTTCCTGAGAGGTGTCAGAGTCCTTTATTTCCTCACCCCACTCAGTCCATTGAGCCCGTCACCCAGGTCTACCTGTTCTGCCTTTTAAAACCTTATACCCATTTCTATTGCTCTTACCTTGTTTCAAGCCACCATCATTTTTACCTGGATGATTATGACAGCCCTAATAGCACTCTACTTCCACGCATGCACCACAATCCCTTCCCCACCGAGAAGCCAAGTGATGAGCATGTGGGTACCATCGAATAAGTTCCCATGCTTCTCAAAATCAGTCCAGAGTACCACAGTATTCTATAAGCATTTGCTGGTGTCTGAGTTCCTCTCTAGTTTCTTACTGTTGGCTGTCCCCACCATATACAACAGTGGCCTTCTTTCTGCTTCTTTAACATTCTTCTCCCTGTGCTCCCTTGCCCAACTTTCCCATCTTTTCCAAAAGCTCTTCCCCACTCTTACCAGCTCCCTCCTTCTCCCCCCAAAATCTCAGCTTCAACATCCTTCCAAGAGGCCTTCTCTGAAGTCTTGCTCAAGCCAGTGTCTGGCTGTGGGCATTGGTAGCCCTGCAACGTACATCACACCTGTACTTATGGCTGATTGTCCACCTTCCAAGCAGGCTTTAACTCCTATGAGGCTTGTGAGCAGTCTTCCCATCACCTCTGAAGACCCCAGGCCTAATACTATCTGTAGCATAAACAAGATCCTCAAAGGGTATTTTTTAGTCCATCAAATGCTCCCTCTTGAGTATTTATAGAGAGATGGAGATGGCTTCATAATTGGTTGAAGATTCTTTACTGTTAGCTCCCAGGCACCTGCCAAATAGAAAGATTCAGGCATAAATGTCACCTAGACTAGACCAAAAAGAAAAAAATAAATGCCACCAGACACACTTTCTGTGCAGACCATCAGAAAAACATGAAAAACACTGACTTACGGTCAGTTTTATCTGATACATCAACCTTTACTAACCTTTCTTTTTTAACCAAAATTCTTAAGTCTTATGGTTGGTGAAAGAAACAAAAGTATAAGAAAGAGTTTTATTTTTCTTTTATTAGGCAGGTGTGAGGATGTATAGACATCCTCATGACTTTCGTCACAACACCCATTCACCTGCCAGGCGTGTGTGCATGCATGTGTGGTTGTACATGTGCACATCTGTACACATGTATGCAGGCATGTGTCCATAATTTTGTGTTCTCTCTTGTTTGATAGTGTGTTTTCTCCAAGCTGACACTTATATCACATATAAAAATAAAGAAGAAAGCAAAGTGGTCAGCATGCTAAATAAGCACTCAAAGGGGAAAAGCCAGCTTTTGCCTAATGGTGTCCCATCTACTTGGTTCACACCCACAGCAGGATTCTCCACTGGCAGTAGTGGACACTGGTCTTTTCTCCTCAACACATCCATGGAATGAGGACACTAGTGTCAAGCATAGGGGCTGAGCATGGCTCCTGGGGTAGCTGTCACAGCGGAGATTGAGCCTCGATAGGGGCCGTCACTCACTGAGCAGCTTGACAAAATCATAGTGCTCTGTAGCACTTGTGTCCCAGAGGCACCCAGCCATGCCTGCACTCAAACTGGCCCTTCATTTTAAGAGGCCAGACTAGAGAAGCAGCCAAGGGGTGCCAAGTGGCTGTAGCTGGGATGTTGTCCCTGCCCTGTCCCAACTGCGAAGCTGACACAGTGCTAGAGCTCAGAGTGGGGCCCCAAGTGGTCTCCACAGACCACTTTGTCTTTTCATTTCCAGATGAGTTTATAAATAACCGAATACAAGGGCCTAAGGGAGCAAAGGACTGTGGTGTTCTCCTGTTAGTTTTCTGTGACAAGCATCACCAAAGGACTGTGGTGTTCTCCTGTTAGTTTTCTGTGACTGGAAAGAAGGGGAAAGGACTGTAAGAGCCAGGAGAAAGCCCCATTTCTAGGGCCTTCAATCTGTGTCTTTATCTTCCTTCCCATTGCTCAGCAGTTTGGACTTCACTGAGATGTGATCTTTCGTGATAGGTAAGGTCCTGAGCTGTGACGTCACACAGCTGGTTGAAGGCCAAGCTCTGTGACCATAAATACAGATTTACTCACCTATGAAATGGGGATAATAAAGGAGCCTTTAATAATTGCTAGGATTATAAGCCAAGCATGTCTATAAGGTACACTTGTTCCCAAGATGTACCAAGCCCTGACAAATTGGTGGCTGTTTTTTTTATTTTCTGAGAGTTCCTTTGTAGCAAGGGCTGCCTCTCCCCCAGAATCCCCAAGTCCTAGTGCTGCAGGGCTCAGTGATGATAGACCCAAGCACCTTTTCTTTCTGACAAAGTATAGCAAATGCTTTTCTTGTATGAGGCTGTGTTCATCAAAGCCAAAACCAGGCCAAAAATAGGCAGGACATGGCACATGGGCATCACAGGAGGGCCAGGGCCAGAGATGCCTCTTCAGAGCCACTCCCTGCTTCTCTTCCGTCTAGAAGCTCTAGGGAAAATCTCTTTCCTGACTTTTTTCAACTTCTGGAGCTGCATTCTTTGCTCTTGAGCCCTTCTCCATCTTCAAAGCCCATGAAGAGCATTCTCCATGCAAACACTCCCTGCCCACCCTGAGATCACCCCAGCCCTCCTCCACTATCGGTATCCTCTGCTTCTCTCTGATAAGGATATCTGTGATTGTATCATTCAGCTCAAGAAGATGATCCAGAATAGTACTGCCTCTGTAGTGCTTTCATTTCCTCTCATAGGCAAAGTCCCCTTTGTCATGGAAGGTAAGATTCACAGGATCCAGGGGTTTAAATGTGGAATTCTTGCAGATGTCCACCATTGTACACCTCCCCCAGGCTCCTGGCTCCACCAGCACTAAGTGCAGGAGTTTGTGTTCTTCAACCCATGACAGCTTCAACACTGGATCTACTACTAACAATCATATAATAAGGAACCTTTTGGTTCCTAACTAAAATTCAGAATTTTTTGGCTCATGTATCTGAAAAGTCTAGAGGTAGGCTTCAGGCACAGCTTGAGCCAGGGCTGAGGCAATGTCACCCGTCCCTGGCCCCCTCCACCTCTTGGCTCTGCTCTCTGCCGTGTGGCTCTGTTCTCAGCCAGGTCCTCCAGGCTCAGGATGACTCAGCTGCTCCAGCTCCGCATACGCCAGACTTGAGCCTAGGAAGGAGATAGAAGGTTTTTCCCTGAAGAAAGTCCCAGCAAATGTTTTGCTGTAACTCATTGGCACTGATTGACTCCTGTGTCCCTCAGCTGTGAGCTAGAAAACTCAATGCTATCCCTGAGTCAGGATGAAAATTAGAGACAGGCTGGATCTTGTCCTGAGGGATCTGGGAGGCACTTGACCAGAGAAAGGGAAAGTGGATTCCAGACAGCAAGGGACAAACACACCCACCCTAATGACTGCGGAGGCCCCATGGTATTCCCTTGCTAATCCTGAGCCAGAGATAGGATGCCTATTGATAAATTAGGTATCACCTTCTTGGGACAGTATTTGAGGGCAAGGTCACCTTGACAGCATCTCAAAGACATGATAAGCTGCTTTGTCCCTAGGACACTGGAAAAGCAACTTGTGCTGAGACTTCACTCCCAGCACAGTCCTGTCACCACGGAACCTGGAGCACAGGGTGGCCACATAGACACCTTCACATTTGCTGGTTCTACAGTTTTGGATCTTCTGTGTGAAAGATAACATCCCAGCTTTTGAGGCCTTAGGGCAAGACCACCAATGCAATGCAAAGAATTCACATCTTTATTATAAGAAAAAGAGCTTTTAACAGCTTTCCAGAGGAGCACAAAGGAAATGTCTAAAGTAGGAAATATTTCTTGTAGACAGCTGTATGAGGCCAAGTGCTCAGTCTAGTGATAGTGGGAACAATGAGAAGAGGCCACAGTTTTAACAAGTAGCAATAACTATAATCGAGTATTTATCATATGCAGGGCACTGCTCTATTAACAGCCCTTGGCAACCTGGAGAGCAAGAGTGAAGATTCTCCACCTTGAAACAGGCCAGGCACCTGCGCTCACTCGCAGGCCAATACCCCATTTCTTCATTGACCACAAAGCCCCTCCCTTAACCACTGTCTTCTGCCAGCACATTGTCCTATATATTTTATTACTGTATGTGCATTTTTCATTTAAATGGACCTTCTGTGACTATACTATTCAGACACAGCACCTCATGCTATGGGATTTCAAAGATAAATAAACCCTATCCCCGCCTACAGGAATTGATGGGCCAGCAGAGACTAGCAGGGGACTGCTCACTTGTGGGGCACAAGGCGATGGTCAGCACTTACTGTATGCCAGGCGTTTCCAAAGACAGCCTTGCTCAGCCTCCCCACTTGCCTTGTTCCCATAGCACTTATATAAGAAATAATGTTACTATTGTGAGTCTACAAGTAGGGGGAGGAAGACTTTGTGCTCACCTGACAGGGGAGAGAGAGAGAGAGAGAGAGAGAGAGAGAGAGAGAGAGAGAGAGAGAGAAAAGAGGGAAGAGGAGAGGGACAGAGACAGAGAGAGACAGAGAGAAAAGAAACAGAGACAGAAACAGGCGGGGCAGGGGCAAGGCGGGGCAGGGCAGGATGAGGCAAGGCAAAGAGAGAACACTCAGGTGTCTCCTTTTTGGAGCACTGATCTCATGAGGATCCCACCCTTGTGACTTCATCTCAACCACATTCTTTCCTGAAGGACCCATCTCCAAATACTCTCACCGTGGGGAATGGAGTTTCAACATATGAATTAGAGAACATGGGCACACGTCAGCCCGTAGCACACACCAAATTCAAACGGAAATCAGTTACTCTGTACCTCTTTCAACTCCCAGGAAGAATCTTGTCATTGTTTGTTCCACCATACTTCTGAGCCTGACCAGCTCTGAGCTCCTGCAGGCAAAGAGCTGGACACATAGTAAACTCTCAGTGCACATCAGTTGTCCTTGTAGTTGTTCTCTTTCATAGCAGATCACCCATTTGTGCTCTTAATAGAGTTGTGAAAAGTTAATGCCCATCACATAATAAATACCTGAGGATGATTACATTCGTGGTGGTATGGTAGTGGTGGTGGGGTCTTAGTGTTTCCCCAGATCATTCTAATATGCTCTCATCCCTCCTCACTGTTGAAGCTTCTGAAAGAGTGTGTACATGCAAAACACGTCCTCTATGCCAGGAACAAAGGGGCAGCAAGTGCAACACTTACCTTCCTGCACTTGGAAAGCAAGAGCTCCACATGCAGTTGGCTCTTCCTTCTAGAATTTCATATGGAAGACCATGGCTCCAGCCACAGACCTCATTTTTAAGCCTTTAATTTGAATTTTGAGACATTAGGAAAAAACTATGTTGGCCTCCTTTTAAAATCAACTAGGCCAAAATATAAAGTAACCAGGAAGCACAAGCAAGTTCTGGAAGTCCTTGGATTCACCTCAGGAGGACTTGGAAAGACAAATTGTCAAGTAAGGTCCTTTTGCACAGCTAAAAGTGCAAGTCTCTGGACCACCAAGGACTTTGGTAACTTAAGAATATTGCCATGGTCTATAGCCAGCAGGGGTATTGCCAAGAAAAATCGATGGGACTTAGGAAAGGTTGCCACCTGAATTTTTCGTTGAAGCAGCTGGATACAGTAGTTGAGAAGGAGTGGTAGAAGGAGAACATAGGTCTGTGACTGGAAAAGAAAGGCTCCATAAATAGCTAACTTTCCACCTCCCCATGGAGTCAGAATTTAATGTAGAAAATAGAAACTTGGGCTCCTTCAGCATGAGGCATGGTGAGTAGGAAGGTGCTGTGTGGCGCCAGATTGACAATAAGAATGCTTCCCAGTAAACAGGACTCCAGGGGTGGGTGTGCTTGTATTTTTACACAAATTCATAAATCTCTCTCACACTGCTTAGTCCTTCATGACACAATATAGCCCTGTGCCCCAAGCCCCATCTGTTCATGTAAGGATTTCCTGAAAGAAACCGGAAGTGGCAACCATGAGGATGGAAATCTGAATCCTGTTTGGTTCCATGTGGCATGTGACAGCTTGATAATGCTGTGGTCTTGTCTCCTAAGGTATGGCCCTTTTTATTTTGAAGAGGAGGAGCTTAGGGTGTCAGGATAATGTGCTTTCAGTGTTAACATTCTGTGATTCTAAGAGGATCAAGAATGGAGCTTCTATTTAAAGGGTCGTTAAAATTAGAGGACTCAGCAAGGAGGCCAAGAAAAGATATGATAAGAGAGTCAATAGAAAGCAGCCACACAAACCAAGAGGAAGGAATTTCTCTAAAGGAAGAACAAAAACATTCCCATTTTCAGTAATATGGTGGGTCAAGATACCAATTTAAATACATTTTCTTCTTCCGTTTTGTTTTTAAGGCAGTGAGTAGCTGACAGGATTTCTCAAAGAAAAAGTTCCTAGGAACTGAGTGTGAGTGGCCTAAACAACATCAATTTGTCTTCTCACAAATCTGAAGGCCAGAACCCTGAGAACAAGGTGCTGGCACAGCTGATTCCTTCTGAGGACCATGAGGGCAGGAGCTGTTCCAGGCCTCTGTCTTGACTTGTAGATGGCTCTCTTCTGACCAGGTGTTCACACTGTCTGTGGCCCACACACTCTCAGACCATATTCTTTTCTTAGAAGAACACCAGTCATATTGGATTAGGGTCTATTCTGATAGCCTCTTCTTAAGTACCTCTGGAAAGACTTTCTGCAAGCATATGTACTAAGCCACTGAGGGTTAAGACTTCAATGTAGGAACTGGGGGAGACCAGTTTAGCCCATAGAATTGTTTAATTTAAAATTTTTCTAATCATTTATCATAGGAGGAAACTTGAAAATTAAATAGGCCATGGTAGCAGAAGCCCATCAGTCAAGGAGAAGGGGAGTGATGTGGCTGGAAAGTACTAGAAGGCAGCCCAAGGAGGGCATTGTGAGTCATACTGAGGAATTTGATGTTTTTCTAAAAGTAGTGTCAAGTGCTAGGAGGGTTTTAAATAAGAGAATGGTGTAATCTGCCATGAACTGTTCAGCAGAAACAACCATCCTTAGACCACAGAAATACTCAAGGTTGTTCTCAGTAGAGCCTCAGCAAAGGTCACTCCAATGGACATACTTGAGGAAGAAGCAAAATCTTCCCAGACATGAGGTCTGAGGGGAAACAGGGATTTCTGAACCAAGAAAATGGCCTGTTTATGCATAAATTTCAACTACCACTAACTAATAGAATAATAATCCACAAACAATGAGATTAATGTCAATATAGAACCAAGATGTTATTGAGGGCAGAAGGGGAGAAATTAAAAGTTATATGGAATTACTCAAGAAGAGGAAAAAGATAAATTTTGTATAGTAAGTTTAGTTAAAGAAAGTACATAAAAGAGGCAAGATAAAATAGAGAAAGATCCAAAATAAATCAAAAAGTTTGGGAGAAGAATGACATAGGAAAGATATGTGGAAAGAGTAAAATAAAAGTATTAAATAAGACGATAGGAGTAAACTCAAATATACCAATAGTTGAGCTCAGTGTAAATAAAAACAAGTTAAGAAAAGACTGTGTTCCTGGGTTTTACTCACAATATTCTATTTTTTAAAGACCTTGCCTAAATAATAAAAATCAAATGTAAAAGTGGAAGAATGGAAAGGATACATCAGACAATTGTGAAGGAATTTCTAGGGAAGCTAGGAAATACTAAATAAAACAAAGGAAGAGTTCCATTTCCACTCAGGAGTTTATTAGAAATCCTAGCCAGTGGAGAAATATACAAAAATAAATAAAAGGAACTAGACTTGGAAAGGAAGAATAAAGTTGTCATTTTATTATTACCTACATGTAAAATATAAAATCGTATATGGACAAAGTTAGAACTAGTAAAACAATTTACTGAAAATGGATTGATATAGAGTTATACCAATACATTGCATTTCTGTATCATACAAGCAGAAAATAGAACACAATAAAAAATTCTTCATAATACATCTGACAAAGAACATCAAAATATATCTATATAAAATAATTTTATTAAAAGTCACTAAAGGAGACCTTCATAAATGGTGATACACATTCTTTCATTGATTTAAAAGACTCAATTTAGTAAAGATGTCATTTCTTCCCAAAATGATCTATAGCTACCATGCAGTTCCAATCAAAATCCTGACAGGTTGATCCTGAAATTTATATGAAAGAGGAAAAGGATGAGAGGAGCTGGACCACTCCAAAATGTAAAAATGTAATAATGTTAAAATGCATCTGGGGCTGGCGAGATAGCTCAGCAGACTAAGCACCTGCTCAGGCAAGCACAAGGGCCAGGGTTCAATATTTGGCACCACATGCTGTGCTGGCTCCACCCCCAGGCACACTCAGCTGGCCACTGAAACCGGGTGTGGTGGCACACACCTGTAATCCCAGCACTGGGGAGGCTGAAAACAAGAGGATAATTATGAGTCCAAGCTGCGTAGTTAGAGCCTGTACCAAATACATAAATAAAAAAACAATGCATCTGTGCACAGCGAGGCAAACAGATGAAGGAGCAGCACAGAAAAACAGACCCATAAATGTATGGAAACTTGATGAAATTGAAATTTTTGAATGAAAGAGAAGGATGGCCAATCCTATAAATGACCCAGGGACAATATGTTATCTATATAGAAAAAGTCAAAATCAGATCTCTACACCTATTTCATATAAGAAATTAATTCCACATGGTTAAAGATATAAATGTAGAAGTCAAAATTTTTCAAATTAGAAGAAAACATAGGATAATGCCTTCATGATCTCTGAATAAGGGAGAATTTCTTCAACAAGACACAAAAAAATCAAAAAGCCATGATGAAATTACTGATAACTTCTGCATTGAATTTGAGACCTTTTATTCATCAAAAAATACCAGGAAATTTTTGAAAAGACAAGTCACAAACGGAGAGAAACTTTTAGCATAGAAAGTATATCCAAATGATTAGTGTACACAAAATATAAATAATGACTTGGCAGGAAAAGACATAATTAGATTTTAAAATGAGAGAACATAATGAGCAGCTATTTCACAGAAAAATATGAGTGACCAATAAAGAAGATAAAGATGTTTTGCCTCATTAGTAATCTTGAAAATGGAAATTAAAACAACAAGACACTACTGCATACTCACCAGATTGGATCAAATTAAATATGACCATTCCAAGTGCTGTAGGAGTTGTTAGTTTAAACAGACATAGTCACCCTGGAAAATAACCGGAAGTTGATTGGGAATGTTGCCAAGGCCCTGCTCCTATCCCTGGCCTGTCTAGTTTCGTGGCATCTTCCTTCAGGCCTGCCTCTCCCCTCTCCATCCCCTCTCTGTACTTCAGGTTTTCTCCAGCAGTGCTTACTAGATTGACCCTTCCTCCCAGGTCTCTCCACTCTGCCCTCATCCTACCTGTACTGTGCCTCCAGAACTCTCCCAACACTGGGCCAGGGGGCTTTCTGCCCTCTGCTCTCCCATGGGTGCAGCCCACCAGGGATGGCTTTTCTTCAAGCCCAGTTTTCATCAGCTCATTTCTTTCCCTCTAACTCAAGAGGAAGGGGAGTCTTCTATATTTTGTAAAATGCATGAGTGTTTTCAAATACATGGAAAGTGTATTTTTGCTGCTTTTCAAAATTCCTGCTGTTCCTCTGTATCAATAATCTCATCTCATCCTGATGGCACAGGGCTTCCTGTTCCTCTCTCAGCACAATGTCCCTCTAGGGAGCTCCAGGGTAGATTCTGGTCACAGTCCTCCACTATTCACACCATAGCAAAACCCTCTCTGGGAAATCACTTCCAAGGACAAGGCCCAGAGTGTTTTGTTTTTCTTATCTGGACAACTGGCATGGGTTCCTCTTCTTCCAGCCTTCCTGAACCTTTCCTCCCTGTGCCCTGCTTTGCTTTCCCAAAACCATGTCTTAGAAAGCCTTTCTGTTGTTCATCTTCCATGTGAATGATCAACTCTGTAATGGGCAATGGTAAAGAAATGGAGCACACGTATCATCCCTGTTTAGCTCCCAAACCCAATTCCATCTGCCCTTGAGGACTTTCACTTAACTGAACCTGCCTCTCCACAAGGTCAGGAGTGATCCCATTAGCCAGGGAAGGCACTTTCTTACTCCATGTACTCCTGGACACCTCTCTGGTTTGTGTGTAAAATTACAGATATGTGCAGAAACACATGTAAAATGTCCATGCAACCTGAGAATAATAATAAAATGAATATCTATGTCTCATCACTCTGATACAAGTATGTAATTATTAGTAAATTGAAGTCTGCTGTGACCGAAGAGGTAGGCTGCTTTATATGCCCTTCCCTGATGTCCCCATAGCCCTCTCATGGTCCTTCAGATTTCCCATAGCCAAGCCACCAAGAACCTCCACCCTTGCTGTGACAGATGAGCTAATTTATCTGACCAGCGGATTGGCTTAACTTCAGAAGCTGAGAGAGCTATAAATCATCTCTCACATCTGAGCTTCTAGAAAGGAGTTGCCCTGTCTCTGTCTTCAAACCCGCAAGTGACTCCAGGCCCAGCAGAGGGAGACCTGGTAGGCCATTAGCCCCTGTATGTTGAACTTAAATCTCAATCCCCATATTGCCTGCTTCTATTTGCAATTCAAAGTGGGCCAGTTTCCTGGGATATCACAGCTGCTAGGCTACAGATAAATTAATGGGGATGCTTCTCACTTCTGTTTTGTTATAAAACTTTTGTCTTGCTTTTATGTTTCTGTAGAAGAAATCTAATCACCTTATAGATTCACTCTTTGCAAGGCATTTTCTCACTCTCTCTAATATCAGTGAAGGGGATCTGCCTTTTAGAGATTCAGTGCAAGCTAAGTTGGCCTCTGAAGATATCAGTGAAAATTATCAGTGCAGATCTGAACTGACTCAGGACTGTGTCTGCCTGGTTCGTTTGATTTATCTATGTACTGATATTGATTAAAATTCCTCCAAGCAAGTTCCATCTATGGGAGACCAGACAATAAATTGGCTTTAAAAACCATCATATTATGAAAGTATTTCTCAAGAACTTTGAAGCTGATCGGATTATAAGGGAGATTTCACCGCATACCTGTTTGGTGGCTTTTCTAAGATCATGTAGCAGTGAGGACACCTTCTGGAGCTTTATGGAAGTGACCATTTCACACAGAAATCCCTCCAGAAAATATCAAGGTAGATTCTAAACAAAATCTTCCAGCTCTTGCCTCACAGCAAAACCCCTCCTCAGAAATCACTTCAAGGCCAAGGCCAATGGTGTCTTTTTTTAATTTTGGTTTTGTTTGTTTACTTTTGGGTTTTCCCCAAAACCAAAACAATCAGGATAGGATTTTTTTTTCAAGGAAAGGTTCTGGGCAATATGTTGTGTTTCTTGGGTTGTGGGCTCTGGTCACATTTGACATAAAAGCCCTGCTTCAGAGTTGCTGTCGTAGGTGTGGCATGACATGATGGAACCCAGGAGAGGCCTCACCTGTTGTTGATCAGGTAGATTCTCCAGCAAAATGGATAAGAGCATGTGCTTTGACATGCATCTAACCTAGCGCAGCCACTACACACTAGCCTCAGCTTTGTCATCTGAAGACCAAGGACAATGATAGCATCCCATCGAGTAAAGATAGATCAGGCAGTGTTTATCAAGTCCCAAGCACCTGGTACAAAATAAATGATAAATATGGCGGCTGCAGGTGTTTCACTGGGCCTCTATCTGGACACTTGCTCCACCACCATTTCCTTTATGACCCTCACCAGCATCTTCCAGCCAGCAGCCCTCAGCCTTTGGTGCACGTTAGAATCATATCAGGGGTTTTGAAAAAGACTGATGCCAAGTAGATCATAATCTCTGAGGTTGGGCCTCAGGCATCCATCTTTTGTAAGGTTCCACAGGTGATCCCAGTGGACAAACAGCAGCAAGACCCACTATTCTAGAATATCCAATTGCAACCCCTCCTGAGTATCTGCAGTATCCCCTGAGTTCTGGTTATTTGAGTTTCAGCTACTCACTTATCTCTCATAAACTCCACCTTGGCACAGGTAGCCAGCTGGAAACAATTTTGTACCAGGTGCTTGGGACTTGATAAACACTGCCTGATCTATCTTTACTTGATGGGATGCTATCGTTGTCTCTGTGGGTGGCTTCCCCTCTCATATGGCAGAGCTAGAATGGAAGGGGAAGGCGCTGATTCCCTCTGTTTCCATATCATTTGCTTCCAGGTGTGAGAAAGTCAGCAAGTGTAAGACCACAAAGCCAGACAATGAATCTAGAAACACAGAGGACCTTGTGTTGGTGCCCAGGGAGCTCAGGAATTTGCTCATGTGTAGCTCAGTTTACAGCAGTGCTGATCATCTGCTCCACTGATAAACAGGAATCAGGGCCTACGTAACTGTGGGAAGGAATGGAGAGTTGGTTTACAAGTGAGGGAAGCTGAGAGGAAGAAGGGGAAAGTACAAAACCACCTAATGGCACCAGATGAGAAGTTGATGCTTGCATCACATTTTCTAAGGCTTCATTGGCCAAAGAAGTCAAGTCCAGAGTCGGAGTCTGAAGAAAATAGACTCACTCTGCTTGGGGTTTGTTTGCTATTGTTGTTTTTGTATTGTTTTGTTTTGTTTTTGTAAGAGCAGAATATATTTATTGAGGGAAAGAAAGCTTTTGTCTGAGAGAAGGCCAGAAGGGGTCCTGAGCGGATTGCCCAGAACCCTGTCTTTCCAAGGGATTTTTATAAAACAAATCTACAAGATGAGACAGGTCCAAGGTGGGAAACGTGGGAACTCACAAGGTGGGCATGAGGTGGGACAAAACATGGTCAACCAATAAGATTACAAGCATCATTGCTCAGGTAAAATTGATTAAATCAGCATCAAATGGGGAAGTGAGACTCTATCTGTTGAAAGGAGAAAAGGCAAAGTTGCAGTGCAAAGAGTCATGGTTACAGGAATTGGGGCATTATTAAGGCCAACTTTATTTTGTGTAACGTGGACAAAATAAGATCTTCAGATCCACCCCCACCCCAGCTCCGGTGAGTGTGAGGAGAGCTTCCTGCTAGCCTGCGCCCGC
>NDGM011243056.1:0-10946 GCA_002564305.1 Octomys mimax
AAAAAAAAAAGAAAGACAGGCTGAGCATAGATGTTTAGTACAATTTAGTGAGACTGTATTTGAGAGATTTTTTTCTACCTAGAACCAGGTGCTCAAAATAAGAAAGGATAATGATGAACTCTAAGGACCTACCAGGAAAACATACTGATTTGTAGATGGAGTAAATAATACAACTTTATCCCATTGCTGGGATCAGAAATAGCACTAGTGACAGACCGTCTCCATTGAAAAAGGAAAGAGAAAGAGAAAAGGAAGGAAGGAAAGAAGGAAGGAAGGATGAACAAAGCAAAGCTCATTTTCTTGTCTCTTATACCTACTCTTCCAGAGTGTGCATTTATGTGAAGGATGTTCCATGACAGCACCTTGGCTCTCCATCACTGGTAGTCATCTCTCTCTCTCTCTTTTTTTCTTTCTTTCTTTCTTTCTTTCTTTCTTTCTTTCTTTCTTCTTTCTTTCGTTTGTTCATTCTTTCTTCCTTCCTTTCTTTCTTTCCTTCTTTCTTTCTCTTTTCTTTGTCTTCTTTTCTTTCTTTCTTTCTCTTCTTCTCTCTCTCTTCTTCTTTTCTTTCTTTCTTTCTTTCTTTCTTTTGCACAGAGTCTATAGCGTCTTACTACACAGATCAGACTTGTAGTGACCCTGCTGTTTTCAGCCTTCAAAGCACTGGGATTGCAGGTGTGCACCACCACGCCCAGTCTCAGTGGCCCTCTTAGAGTGTCTGGGGTGGGGCTGGCATGGCAGGCCTGGCATCAAACACTGGTCCCTGTGTCTGTCTAAGCAGGCACTTCAGTCTGTTGATCTATCTGGCCAGCCCTAATCACCTCTTTCTAACAGATCTGTAGGTGTACTTTTTGTCCAGTAAAGTAATCATCAGTGATAGCTGCTAAAAGTCATAGTGTCTTCAAATACTTATAAGACCTTGTATTGGTGAAAATATTGAAAAAATATAATGAATGGGGCTCAGTTTTCAAAACAATTACTTTAACATAAAATAAAATTTCACTTGAAATAAAAATTTTTCAATAAACATTATCATAGATTCCCCAACTTACTATGTGGACTAGCCACACTGCTCAAGTTAGCTGCAAACCTAGGTCATGCCCCATGGAAAAGGAAAACTTTGCATCCATGGGTGGAGCCAGTTGATGGGTTGGGGTGGGGAGAGGAGCTAAGGACTATAGAACCAGCCCAGCCTATGGAGCAGCTCTGGGCTGGAGCAGAACTGCTCTGGACTAGTAGTGTCTACTTGCCACACACCACCACCTTGCTTTGGGATGCAGTGTCTATGAAGTTATCCAAGTAGCTCAGCTCCCACCTCACATGGGATCCTTTGCTTGTGAAGAACCAGAAGCCCAAATGGAGAAGCTGAATAGAGAAACATGGGTGACCAGAAAGCTCTCTGCTAACCCTGCCTCCCAGGTCAATAACCAGTGCCTGCAACCACAACACGGAGAACAACCTGGAAACCTGACTGTGCAGAACCAAGGCCCCATGCAGACTGTCTCAGGCGTCGCCTACTGCTTGCACAACCCTGTGTGGCCAAAGCAATGGGCCAGAGAGAAAACGTGTATTTGCTGAACTCGGCCTGGATTCATGTCTAGCCAAACCAGAAATGAAATAAACCAGTGATTGTTTTATTCCATCAAGTTTTTCTGATGGAATAAACATGCAACTCCAACAAAAAGTAGTACAATTTCTTAAAGTGCTAATTTTATAATCTGTATAATGAAATTAAAAATAGATCATGAATGTCTTCTTTTTCTCTAGCTCATTTGGCAATTTAAAATTTAAAACTTAGGGCAGTAAACTTCTTAATGCTCCAAATCAAAAGATAACAATTCATCTATAATTAATTTCATGCCTCCCAGAAAACATTTCATGGTGGCTTCCAGGTGTGAATTATCTTCTGTCTTCATTTTCCCCACAACTGTTAACCAAAAGCAGCATTCATTGGAAATAGGCTCCAAACTGCTTGTGACACCTGTCTCAGAGTTTGCATACTTATTACTAGTCTCCTCAATGTATTTCAAGAGATCCAAAGATAGATGCCGTGCCAGTCCTTCCCTAAAGGAGCACAAACCTCATGCTATTTAATGATTTGTGTAAATAAATACTTGAATGTCCCACACGATGGATACAGTTCAGACTATTGAAAGAACTTTAAGGAAAGACTCAGTTTGGTAGATGGTACAGTAAAGTGTGTATGTTGGAAATCTGGTAGGAAACAATTGGGATTTTGCGGAAGTTTTCCCCCAAAATATAACTCTAGGCTCTTCAGCTCTGAAGTTTTGGAGCACCTGTCAAAGAGTTTTGAAAATTATAGAAGTTCCGTAACTATTTGTTGAACAAATTATTGGATGGATTTCCCATTTCTGTGTACTGTATTGTTGGAAAAGAATCACTTGATTATCTTTTGTTCTAAGATAATAATCTGCCGGTCTTTCTCACTCCTGATTTCTGTGGAATGCAGAGAAACTTGCATAGAAAGTCATTGTGATATTTGCAAAGTAATTCTAAAAGCATAAATTATTATTAGATAAAAAGGACAAAATTCACTAATACTTTTCATGCAGTGATGATTTTACCACGTTTGTCTAGTACGAAAAGGACAAATGACGTTGACATGAAGGTTCATACAGCTTATCTGGGATATTTTGACAGGCTCCGAGTTTCCTCACGATGCTACGAATTTGGTGTTTACAGCCATTGGTACAGTAGCCAATTGAAGTAAATGAGAGAAAAACAAGAGAAGAAAGAAAGAAATTCTCAGCTAGGCTACAGCGGTACAAACAAAAGATTAGCACAAGGCCCCTGGTGTCATGGGGGGACATTGTTCCACTCTCTGATGCTCTACGTTGCAGGCCTCCCCCGCACGCACAGCTCGCACGTGCCGTGTGGGCAGGAGCTGGCGCCCATCCTCCTATGCATGCTTGCTTCCTAATAGCAAGTTGTTCAAAATATCCTGTCAGCAAGCTCTGGTTGCTGCTGGAAGACAAACTGGATTCCGGAACCTTTGCTCTTTGTGAAAGAAAACTAATTTTATCATCCCAGGATTGGGAGAGACATCAGCTTTGTAGGTAATCTCAGCATTCCAGAAGTGTGCAAGTGAAACACATATAAAACGTTATATGTTTTCTTGATTTAAATTCTAAAAGAAATGCTGCACCCATATAAAACAACCCCCCACTTTTTCCTTGATTTTTAGATCCTTTTTTTCTTAAAAGCTATTCATATGTTTTTACTTAAGTAAAATATTAAGAATTACAATTTATTCAACACACTTTGGAGAAAAGCATCAATGCATGTAATTAACATAGGCATAAATGCTTACATCAATGATTGGTTTAATTTTAAAAGTAAATAAGCAAATAAATAAGAATTCACTAGCTCCAGCCTTTATAGTCTTGAAAATTGCAAAAGTTCTGTGGTAAAACTATGGCTCAAGAAACTGAACATGGAGTTGGAGAAATACCTTGGTGGACTAAGTGCCTGCTTAGGCAAGTGCAGGGATTGTGGTTCAACCCTCTGTAACTCATGCCCAGCCAGCCCCACCTCTGGATGCACTGGGCTGGCAACTGAGTCCCGGTGTAGTGGCATATGCCTATAATCCTAGCTCTGGGAAAGTTGAAGATAGGAGAATCCCTGAGTCTAGCAACGCAGTGAGACCCTGTACCAAATACATTAAAAAATTAATTAATTAATATTAGAAAAGACTGAACATGGTTTATCTTGGCCACTATTTACAATTCACATGTATCTGATGGAGATAGCATTCCTTCCAATTCATCCCGTTCTGTCTATAGTTGATTGCCTGATTCTAGGACCAAGAAGAATGAGTATGAATAGGGATATAACCAATATACCTCTGTCATGTTCTGGCTAGTGCAGAATCTGCAGAGTTGAAACCCTGAACTGGAAGCTCTGTGTGGGGGCATCAGTTAACTGGAGACAGGACACATTTGTATGCTGTTCCTCAAACATCTATGGTCCACAAAGAAGTGGTAGACAGGGAAAAAGAATAATATTCATTCATTCGTCCACGTATATACACACTCCAAAATATTTTTATGAGTGCTTTCTTTGGTGGTGAATCAAAAAGTCAATATAAAAATTGTGACTAGCATCTAATTCAGCAAGAAGCTACAAGTGGTGGGAATACATGGTGATAGGTGTGTAAGCAAAGGGGCAGTCCTGTAAGAGGCTACTGTGTCCTTTCAAGATCTAACTGGGTGACAACCCTGATCTGTGCAGAATGACAGTGGATTGTGCTCAGGGAGACTCCCATTGATTGCAATAAGGAAGAGAATCTGAGTCTCTGGAAACACAGGGGACATAGGGCATGGCTTTGAGACATGAAGGTTATCACAAAATAAGGGAGAAGGTGTGAAGGTGATGCAGCAAGACCGATTCAGATGAAAGCAAATCGACAGTTTTGTGAGCTGCCGTGAAGCTTTGTTCTGTAGAATTGAGCTACTTATCCTAACTAGGCAAATTGGCTAATTTCTTCATTATGATCAGCATCTGAAGCTTAGGTTGGAGAGAACACTGGAATTTCAACCAACTTAAGGAGATTGAAGGACTTGAGTATAACGTTTTTCTAAGAAGACGTACTGGTAGTCTGCAGGTACATGAAGAGCCATCCATCATCAATGATGGTCATGTAGATGCAGATGAAATCAACCCACAATGACAAGGCACTTTGTACCTGTGGGGATAGCTATTAACAAACACAGAAGCAAAAGGTGAGTATTTGCAAGACTGAGGAAAAAACAAAACACTTGCATACTCTTGGTGGGCATATCAAATGGTGCCACCACTGTGGACACTTTGCAGAATCTCTGTGTATCCAAGAGTTTAAATCATGATGGCAAAGAGATGGATATGAAGAAGTGCTTCTGCATATTCAGTGCAGGATTATCACAATAGCCATGACATAGAAACAATGACCCAACAGTCCATAAACAGATGAATACGTGAAGAGAACCCTCAATCCTCAACCTACCTCTGTCCCATTTCTGTTAGTTCCCTCATCCTACTCCCGAAAGACCACTGCCTTAATCCTGGGCTTGCTCAGAGGAGAAGGTGAAACCTCCAGCCTCAGTAAGCTACAGCTTTCAGGAGATCCAGATGTTGGTAATAAAATGCTGCTTAGCAATGAGCTAAGGCACTATGCAAAGACATGTGGGATTACTTGTTGCACGCATTCATTTTTTTGAAAAAATAATTTGGTTGAAGCTGCAAATTTATTGTATTTTAGAAAAATAAAAGTTAGATAGGAATCAAGTTATTGAAAAGTTAAAGCAATCAAGTAAACACATCTTGATTCATGAAAATCTAGCAAAGTTTTCAAGATGATACACCATTGACTATTGGGTGCAGTGTAGCAAATGAAAGATAACAAGTAAATACAGGGGCTCAGGGAAAGTGTAACAATAGCATAGAATTTCCAATAAGAATAAAGGTGTGCACTTGTAATTCCTCTCTTTCTGTGAGTTATTTGGGGAAAATGATGAAGAAAATGTTTGGATAGATACAGAGCACATTCATCTTCATTTTTTTTTTCATTTTCTTGATGTATTTGGTAGAGGGTCACACTGTGTGGCTCAGATTCATAGGGATCCTCCTGTTTTCAGCCTCCCCAGCACTGGAATTCCAGAGTGCACCACCATGCCCAGTCTCAGGGGCACGTCAATGTGCCCAGGGGCTGGGTCAGTACAGTGTGTGGTGCCAGTGATTGAACCCCGGTCCCTACAGAGCACATTTTTAAACAAGCAGATGGAAAGAAAAGTGATGTCATACAGAAATGATTTCACAAGATCAGGTCAAAGGGAGAGAATAAAAGAATAGTCGTGGTTGAAAAGTATCCAAGAATGTTGCGTGAGTTGGATAGAAAACCTTCAATCAGTAGAATTAGCAGACAGTATTTGACATTACCCCTTGGTAGTCACTGGAATAAAAGATCAATGGATATTGGTGTTGCAGAACAAACCATGAGGGCATAGTAAAATAAGCAACAGGATGTGTAGTCCCTCTCGTTGCGAGACTTTGCCAACCACAAGAAATTTCTGAAACCACAAGGAGCCTGACTGGGGACAGGGAGGTTGGAGTCCTCTCACTCTCTGACTTCCTCCGTCCTTCTATCACTGATAGCAGCTTCTTGTTGGAAGCGTGGCTGCTGGAGGACCAGCCCTCAGCGCCTTCGCCTCTCCGTGCTGCTGTATGCTGAAAATACAGGGTGTCAAGAGAAAGAGATCCAGGCCTCCTTCATCCAGGAATTTTGCTCTGTGAGGCCAAATAAAGTTTCAGTGTTTTGGTGATGTGAAGAAGAAAATGAAGACCTCAGCATTGTAACAAGTTGCACAAACCGGGGCTTGAAACTGTCAGGACGGTGTTGCGCAATTGCTGATTCAGGACAGCCTCGACTTGCTCCTTCCACTAAAAAGAAGAATGCAGCCTCTGGTTTTCTGTTTTCAACCAGAACACACATTGTAAGAATGCTTTATGTGTCCACCTTTCTGCTCTTTGGTTTCAGTATTTCACACTGGAATACAATCTGAGAACCACCCACTGGGAAAGAGCAAGTCCTTAAATCACTCAATTATCTAATCTGTCCATTTGTGGTGATCAGAATGGGATGATCACACGATTCTTGGCAATGGGTAGTAATGGGATTTATTGATTAGGCAGATGATTATGATGTTACGTGGAAAGTGGATTGGTAGAAATGATAGGAAGATGAAGTGAAATAAATTGGGAAACTGCCCAGATTGAGTGAGAACTCGCGTTCTGTTTGAAGCCGCGGGATTCTTCAGGATATGCGAGACTGGTAACTGGCAGGATGGAAAGGTTGAAGCAGAGAGAGGAAGGTAGCGAGAATTAAAACAGTGTTTCCCATTTGGGTGGAGGTCCCATTACTGAGACAGGGAACATGGGAAAGTGACCATGTCGGAGGGAAAAGATAGCAAGCCCATTTTGGGGCATGTTGATTTTGGATGTTCAATTTTAGACATGTTAGAGATGTCCAGCAGAAAGCAGGATGTAGAGTTCTGAAAATAGATGAATGTGAGAGCTCAGCGCTGAAGACAGTGGGTGAGGTGGCAGATCACCCAAGCAGAAAAATTAGAAAAGAAGTCCAGAGGACGTATTTAATTTTAACCAGTTTGACATTTTAAATTATAGTTGGTCAAGCACCTACAGATTGTCTTTACATTTGTATGTGCAAACCTTCACTTGAAAATGAAATTATTAAGACCATCAGCTTCAAGAACTACTTTTCCGGAGTTGTTTATCTCTGGATGTTTCTTTACCAGGGACAGGGACAGGGAGCTGCCTGGGTTCACATGTTTGGGAGCATGAAATGGAGAAAGGGAACCAAAATGCAGTGTATTGGCGTATGCACATACAAGTACATTTTTATAAGTAAATACATATGAAGGAATGCTAAAAACTTGTTCTTAAGGGCTGAGAACCACTAGTTTTCAGAGGATGAGGAAGGAAATGTTTGTTATGTGGGTATAATTGCTTTGCTTTTAGTTCTGCTTCTAGACAATATAAAGTCAAAGACATGCAAAGAATCGCTGCGCAGCAACAGAGCATGCTGGTCGAGTTCAAGGTGGTCTTACAGTAAGTAACTCTCAAATGACTCAGTTATATGTATGCATGTGTGTATAAGCATGCACATACACTTTTGTCATATATGCACACATTGTGTGTTAGCTGGTAAAGAGAAAAACAGAGGTATAAGAGTATAGTGATTATAGGGAAACACTAAAAGGACAATAAAAAAATCTAAAATACACAGATTATGGTAGAACAATAAACTTAAAATAAATTATATCATGTACAGGTGAAAATTCCATACAATGAAGGTGAGAATTTTGTATACCTAAAGTGTACTGATAAGCAATTAATTTTAAGTAAGTAAAAAGACAAAGCCCAAACAAAAATTATAGTATTTTTCATAATAAAATGAAGTTTTAAATATTTGATTAATTTTGAACAATACATTCTACATATCAACTCTTGGTGAATTAAGAAACTTGAGAAGGAGTGTGTGTGCGTGCGCGCGCACGCGCGCACGCGTGTGTGTGTGTGCGTGTGTGTGTGTGTGTGTACTTCAGGCTGCCTTAAGGATGGTTCGGGCGCAGCTTCTGGTGCTGGGAATTGAACCGCGGTCCTGTGCACCTGAGTGCATTTAGCTAAGTGGCGCTTTAAACAACTGAGTTACCCAGCAAGGCCCTGAAAACTTGGAATTGAAGATGTTAATGAAGAAAATTATCTTTTCTTGTTTATGTTTGTATCTCTTGTGCCTAAATACTCCTGATATTTATGCTTATTTTTAAGCACCGTGTTTGTCATTTTTTCCTAAACTCAGATAACTTTTCTTCATTTTATGCTTAAAGTAGCCTAAAAATTATTCAGAATGCTTTCTGAAATGGATTTTCTTAAAATCAACAAACCGAGTATTTGCGGAATGTAAGCACTGTAGTAGCCAACAAAGAGCACCAACTTTTGTCCTCTTCTGAGTTTGAGAACTATAAAGTGAAGCTTAAAATTGTAACTTTCTGCGTGAAAAGATTTACTGAAGAGAATCACTTTTGATCTGTGATCAAATAAAGTTACGTCTTAATTTTCTGCAATCCTCGGGGCTGAATGGACTGCAACGGAGGCCCCCACCTACATCCAGGCCGCTCCACCTCCTCCACTTTCAGGCGAGACCATGAAGACCTTGGGCTTCTGCAGTTAGGTTCATCCCAGCGATGACCACCAGAGTCTGAGGAAAGCGGCTCAGCGTTTGCTCCCAACCTGAGACCTCAAGTGACTTTTTCCATTTCCTGAGAGAGGATGAGAGGAGAGAAAGGAAAACCTTGATCCTTCTCCCCTGGGAAGTGAAGCACACGTTGAGTCCTCTGTATGAAAACATGGACAGACATGGAAATTATATTCCTACTTCACAAATAATACATGCACTTCTACTGTATGCAAAAATCTCTTGGATTAAGCCTGATGATATAAATCAAAGAAATCTTATGGAGAATCAGAACAATTTTATTGCCATAAATGTGTTCATGCTCAGTTTTGTTTTTCTTTCTTTTCATTTCTCTAGGGAAGTAATATTATGATGTAAGGAAACGAGTGATTCTTGTGCAGTCAAAAAAGAGAAGTATTTTATGCATCTATTTATAGTTCCCATTTAAACATTATAATCCCTGTATTTTAATGAACATATTTAATCAGTTTCTTTTTCATATACTACATTTGGAGTGCTTGTAGAATGATATTTTTAACCTCTTTGGCCTCCTTTATTGTTTAAAAGGTCAAGACAAATAATCTTAATGTATATTTATAAATTCTTTATGAAAATTAGTTGGCACTCTGATGATCACCAACCTGACAATTTTGTTTTATTTTTGTCTGCAGAGATCAAAGATGAAATTGTGTTAAGAAAAGCAGGCGTGGTACTATTTGAAGAGAAAATCAACCAAAAACAATCCAATTAGGAAAGTAGTTAACTTTTTTTATGCATTTAGTACAGGGTCTACAGGGTCTCACTATACAGATCAGACTTATAGTGATCCTTCTGCTTTCAGCCTCCCAAGTGCTGGGATTAGAGGCATGCACCAACATGCCCAGTCTCATTTGCAGTCACAGCATGCCCCTGGGGGTTCCTGTGTCTGCTTAAGCAGGAGCTTTAATCTACTGAGCTATCTGACCAGCCCTTAACTTTGTTTTTGATTTTTTTTTTTTTTTTTTTTTTTTTTTGGTGTGTGTGTGTGTTTAGTACAAGGTCTACAGGGTCTCACTATGTAGATAGGACTCCTAGTGATTCCTCCTGTTTACAGGCTCCGAAATGCTGAGGTCACAAGTACGCATCACCATGCCCAATCTCAGTCACTGTCTCAGTGCGCCCCAGGGGAGGGGCCAGCACAGCATGCGGGGGATTGAGGCCTGGCCCCTGCGTTTGCCTAAGCAGGTGCTTTAATCTGCTGAGCTATTTGGCCAGCCCTTTTAACTTCGAATAATATTTAAAATTTTCTGGTAAGCAATTGCCCTTCTTAAGGATATCTACATATAAACAACAGGCTCTTATTTACGTTGATGTTTAAATGTGTATTGTAATTAAGTCAAAAGTAGACATTTTACTGTAGCAAGTATTTATCAGTTTATTCTTCCTATTGATGTTATTGGATATAATAGCATTACTAATATGCAGAACTTGAACCTCTACTAAAAGCCTTTTATTTATCTTTCTTTTTTTTTTTAAAAAAATATGTATTTGGTAGAGGATCTCACTACACAGCTCAGACTCATAGTAGTGAGTCTGGCTTATCCTTCTCAGCACTGGGATTACAGGTGTGCTCCACCATGCCCAGACTTGGTCATTGTCTCAGCATGACTGGGGACAGGGCCAGTGCAGCATGTAGTACTAGGGATTTAACTCTAGTCCATGTGCTTGCCTGGGCAGGCACTTAGTCTGCTGAGCAATCTCGCAAGCCCAGAGGCCTTTTAATTTAAAAATAAAGTTTCATTTAAAAAACTTACTTTTATGACTGAATTGCAAAATTGATGTATGAATTGTTTATTTATTTAGCTATTGAATTTTAGGGCAGGGTCTATGGGATGTATAGGGTCTCACCACGTAGATCAGCCTCATAGTGATCCTCTTTTTAGCTTCCCAAGTGCTGAGATTACAGGCATGAGTCACCACACCTATTCTCAACCTCTGTCTCAGCACACCTTGGGGGATCAGTGTTGACACAGCAGACCAGAGCTGGAACCCTGGACACTGCAATCTGACAAATCAGGAGTTTTTTTTTTTTAATTTTTTTTTCAGATTTAACTTTATTTTTTGCATAATTTTATTGATAAACAAATAGCAATTAGAGAGTTTCAAATCAAATCGCCAGGACAGTTTCAATAATTAACACACTGCATACATTCTTCTTAGT
>NDGM011243058.1:1566-19665 GCA_002564305.1 Octomys mimax
GGATTGAACTCAGGGCCTTGCGCTTGCCAGGGACGCGCTTATTCCACTGAGCCATCTCCCCGGCCCAAAAGTTCTATGGTTTTTAAAA
This sequence comes from Octomys mimax, assembly GCA_002564305.1. NCBI lineage: Eukaryota > Metazoa > Chordata > Mammalia > Rodentia > Octodontidae > Octomys > Octomys mimax. Next base: position 1,655 of record NDGM011243058.1, read on the forward strand.
AAACTAAACATTTGCTGTATTTCTGGTCATGTCTCACATTTCCCTAGCACTGACATTGTACGAGGCATTATGGACAATCTAGAGCTGGTGAATTGCAAAGTGTACAGGAGAAGGTGCACATATTACCACAAATTTAAACTATTTTATATAAGAACTTGACATCTGTGGGCTCAGGTAGCCACAGGGGTCCTATGGCCAATCCGTCCCAAGGAGCGGCTGGACGTGTGTGGATGCTGCGGAGCCATCTGTCTGGGGACAGAGTCTGGAGTCCCTACTTTCTTACTTTACAAAGAACGGGACTGGTACTAACGTCCACAGAAAAGGATAAGCAAAGGAGAAAAGGAACACTCAGTCTCCGGACGTTTGTTCTCAGTGGCTCATCCCAGCGGAGAGCTGTGTGGGTAACCAGCAGTGTAAATTTACTTATTCTTTCTCTGAGAAGGGTCAGTGTTAGCTTTTCATTCAATCGGGGCCATTTGCCACTCTTGGGGCAGCAAGGTCCTTCCTGATGGGCTGAGGAGTTCCCGCAGCTGGCCAGAGCATGGGATAGCTCGGGAACCTGCGGGCTGCTACTCAGTCATGTCTGTGGAGGCTGAGCCAGGGCAGGGTGCAGCTCAGCCATAAAGGCTCGGGCACATTCACATTTTCTTACATTGACATTTATTTTTGTACAGTCTCACAGTTAAACAGGTTCAGGTGACTTTCGGGTACAGAAAACAAGAACTAGAAGGAACAAGCTTGCCTACCTCCACGAACGAGGAGAACTAGGTTGTCAGAGGCCAGCTAACATCAGCGCCACCAGCAGCTCCTTCGCACCTTCAGTTCTGTACTTTGTGAGCCAACCCTGGCAACGTCAGCCATCAGCCCTTTTCTTTAGGACTCTCAGTGCTCTACTATGATACTCTTAAGAGTTTCAGAAAAGGCTTAGGGATTTAACCTTCATTACACTGGTAAGAAAACCAAGAAACACAGTCACATGGCTGTGTCAGACTCACACACCTGAGATAAGTGTGGAGGACACAAGAGCTGAATCCATGCATAACCGTTGCAAGTCCTGGTCTCAAGCCTGCCCTCTCCTACCAGTCCTACGGCTTCCTTCTCCACGAGGCCAGCACGGTGTGGTGCTTCTGTTCCTCCCTGCACTTGGGTGCACCTGTGCTCCAACGTGGAATACTATGTGTGCTGCTTTCCCACACCCGGACCTTCTGCCTCCTTCCGAAGCCCACACTCAGCCCAGAAAGTGCAAGCACGCGGGAGCTCTACTTGAACACTCCCTCCTCAGTCCCAGCCAGCCTCAGCCACACCACATGGCCCACACCACTGAGGACACATTCAGGGACTCGCAAGTTAGAGAAAAACAAGCACAGTTAAAAATATCAGAGGCTGCAACATGTTCTTTATAGAAAAGTGAGAATTAGCAAGGGTCTAGCATTAGAAATTAGAAAGGCATGGCTTTTAACGCTTTTTTTTTTAAGTAGAAGAAAATCTTCCAACATGTGAAACTATTGAATGAGGCCCTTCCCAGAATTTTAAAGCATATCCAGTACTCCCTGAGCAAAGGCACCGACCTCTTTCTGATCTGCTTGTGTCAACTTTATACTGAGGAAGCTGGAATAACAGTGAATAAAATAGACAAGAGTTTGCTGATTGCCTTGGTTATATCTGTCACTTTCCCTTAGCGGCCTTACCCGAAGATGACTATACTTAGGGGATGTGGGGACAATGAAATAGCTGCCCTCCTCTTACACTTCCATTCTCTGTCCCTCCTTTGGAGTGGGAGAGATAAAAGTGGAACCCATGTTCAACCGTCCCCACTCCTGGCTCCACAGCACACCTCCTTTCTCACCACCTCTTCCCCTAAGATGTCACCCTGGGAAGGTGGATTCTGGGACATGTTTGTTCTCCGAAGGGTGACATGTGTGCCAGACGTAGCAAGTTAGTGATGGAACAGAAATCGGCACCCATGATGGAGAGGGTACGGATTAGAGCACTCCGAGTGGGCGTGAGCCCGGCGTGTAGGCAGGAAGTGGCTCTTCCCCTGACCACTCTAATATAATTCTGCTGTAGTCTTTTTATTATTATTATTTTCATCCATTTGTCTAACACTGAGAAGATTACAGGCTGAATATCTGAGTCACAGAATCATTCTGAGAGATCACTCAGTGTAATGTGTCCCCAAATCTGTCTTGCTGAACACAACTTCTGTCAAGTGCGCTCTGGAATAAGCCATGAGGTCAGGTAAATTTGGAGAACAGAGTGCACCCCACTCCCTCCCTGCGTCTGAGCAGGTCCACAGATCTGGGTCTACAGGGTCCTGTGGGAGACACCATGTTAAACTCACATTCTCGCTCTTGCAGGGGCTCTGTGGTCCCTTCCCAGACCACAGGATTTCTATGGGAAAATGTTTCAAATTTCCCATCTAACTGGAAACTTCCTAAGCATCATTCGCTCTTCTTGATAAGGGCAGAGAAAAACATTTGGTATGTCATGATTGTATCTAAAAATGGGCAGCCCCTAAAAGGAACGAAGTAAAAAACTTGCGTTTTAAAATGTAAAGGTGTTCATCTCCATCAGCCTAAAGGTCAGGAGGATGCTGCAGCATCTTTATAAGGTTTTTTCTTTCTTTCATTTTTTTTCTTTTTTTGCCATTTAGGGCATAGGGGACTGATTCACATCAAAAGAATTTTAAGGCCTTAGGATGGGACTGAAATATTGAACTATATAAAGATACAAAATTCATGCTCAAAGGAGCTCCCCTCCCCCTTCTTTTTTTAAAGCACAAGCTATGCTTTTTGCCTCTCAGAACCACTCAAAGGCCCAGGTCAGGGTTGGTATCCTTTGTTACTATTTTTGAAGTGAGACAAGCTGTGTTCACCTAGAGAGGATTAAAATGGCAGACTTGTGTAAGAGGAAAATCCTTCCAGCTGTTACGACAACCCCAAGCTACTGAAGGTCCACGGTAAATCAAACATCTGGGTGAGGAGATAGAAGTCGAAGGAATTCTCCACACATTCCCGGACTGTGTCAGGGACATCATGTTAAAATTAATCAGATTTAGCTTGATTCGCTTCCTCCCCCATATTAGCTGAGTATTTTGGTGTCGCGTAACCAAGGAGGCAGATGGCCCTCGGCAACGGTGTTTAGTGTGAGTGTAGAACAATGCTTTTGATATTCTCATGAAAGCAAATTACATGTCGATTCAATGCCAGTTTTGTTGGGAAAATGTCGCAATACTCAGAGAGAGGCCGGAAATCATCATGAAAACCAGGATATTAGTGGTGATATGCAGTGAGAACGCCGCTCGAGTGGCCACCATCGGAGGCGTCAGTGTTTGCTTTCCATTGTTGCTTTGCGAATTTTTATTTATTCTTCCTACCTTTTGAGCTCTTTTGCAATGGCAGTAGGGAGACCCTGAATGGTAAATACCCTTCTGACAGCCTTATTTTATGTTTTTTAGTGGAAGGGGATGCTGTCAGGAGGTGAGGAGAGGGAGGTGAGGAGGGGGAGGTGAGGAGGCTGTGAAGGAACCAGCACGCACCCTTGTTATTTACGAGCCATTCTGCATACTGTTATTTTATTTCAAGGGAAATTGGTGAGGCAGACAAATCTCTGTCTCTGTTTTGTGTGTAAGGAAACTGGAGCTCAGAAAAGTTCCAAAACTTATCTGAAAGCAGAGAGCGAGGAGGTGGCCGACCTAGGGTGTCATCTTGGGTCGGCCTGTTCTCTCTGTGAGCCGATCCGGCTCCCACAGGGAAGGGTGCTGCTTGCAAACCAAAATAGATGTGGATCAAATGAAGGCTGACTGTTTAAAGAAACAACTGCATTTCACAAGAATAGCAGGCTATGTTTAAAGCATCAGAAATCAAGCACTGCGCCTCCTTGTCAAGCCTGAACGAAATGACTTTAATCAACACTTTAATCCTGGGCAAACAGATGCACCCAGAGATGTTCATCACGGCCTTGGAGCCCTGCGCTTTGCAGCCCTCGCTGCGACCACATACCGCTTTTATATTATTCTCCTCATGCCTCTCAAAATAGAAGGGATTTTTTTTTTTATAGGCCCATGAGTATTCTTTCCCATTTTCAATCTTCAAAAACCTAAAAGGGCACCATACGTAGGTTTTTCATTTGTACCTGCAGCAGGATACAAAAGTCTGAGCATGAACCTGCCTGGCAGGCCTGGGAATTGTATAAATTTGGAATTCGGTCAGCCTCGGCCCATGGTATTTATCAAAACTGGAAGAGACTGCTTTGGCTATCTCCTGCCTTTGACACTGAACCACGGGCTGGCCTCTCAGCAATTGGTTAAGACTATGACTTCTGTCTAATTTTCTGAATCTGTATACTTAAATCAGTGAGTGGGGCTGAATAATAAAACTAAAGTGGCATTGTTGCATTTTTCTGCTTCCCAACTATTTCTAGCCTGCTGTCATACCCGTTCTGTTTGCTTCAACTGCAGAAGGCCCCGAGCTCCCTATCAAAAGAACTTTTATCATCCTAAGGGGGTATAAATATTAAAAGAATGCATTTTGGCTTCTTAAATGGTTTTCCTTTTCCAAATTTGTAACATACAAATTTGTTCTGAGGACAAGTTACGAAGATAAGAATACTATGAGGAAGTCATTGGGAAGCTACTAACTTCTGGATGAGCATCTGGGCTGGACCCAGGAGTCTGCAAGGATTACTGGTCAGTGTCTAACTGAACTACTGTCCAGTGTGGAAAACTGTAAATATTGTAGAGGCAGACGCATCTACATCTGCCCTAGAGAGTGCCCTAGAGAGCCGGACAGAGGTACAGCAGGAGCGAGGAAGTAGGCAGGTGTTTCCTGCATTGTGCTAGCAGAGGAAGGAAATTCTCGAATCTGTCAAGTGGCATGGGGAGCTGAGGAATGACAGCTGAGATAGCAGGTAAGGGTAGGTGCTCAACAGAATGCAGGAGTGAAAATGTGAATAGTGCAAGAAAAGCGGAGCCTGAAAAAAGCTTCCACTTGGGTTATGGCTGAATTGCACCCCCAGCCTGTATCCTCATGTTGAGGCCCTAACCCAGAACATGGTGGTGTTTGAAACGGCCTTATAGAGATGACTGAGCTCAAACGGGGCCACTAGGGTGGGGCCCCAAACTGGTCCAATTGGTGCCCTTTTGTGGAAATTTGGATAGATATCCATTCACAGAACAAGGACTACATGAAGATCCAGTGAGAAGCGCAAGCTGGGGTCTTGGAAGAACCAAACCTGCTGAGACCTTGGCCTTGGCCTTGAGAGATGTGAGAAAATAAATTTCTGTTGTTTAAGCCATCCAGTCTATGGCATTTTGTCACAGCAGCTTGAGCAAACTAAAACCCTTAGCATACCTTATCACTCGGGAAGCAAGCCAAGCTAAGTGCAATTACAAGTGGGGCCATCAGTACAATTCAGGAACGTTTTGGGAAATATTTCATCTGTCCAGAAAGGGTGGGGACTTACCACATCGAAGGCAGTAAACACGTGACAGTAGTGGTGATTGGACTTCAAATCTTTTGTGATATAAGCAAACGTTGAGAGGTCTTCCGGGTCCTGGGCAGCACAGGAAATATTACGGATTTCATGCTCGGCAATTATGTTCTGGAAGAAATGCCATAAACAACCATTGTTTTCCTTTGCAAACCAGTGTATTTTAGGACTAGGACAGGTAACTGGGGAAGCAGCTACTGTCCTTCCTTCTGGAGGGTTCACAACCAGCGCCATTTGAAGTGACCCGATGCATTACCCACGGGCAAATGTATGCCAGCTCTGCAGAGCAGGTTTTCACTTAATAAAAAACAACCTAAAACAGTCACACGCTGGAGCTTCCGCTCTCAGCCGGTGCTGTGCATGACTGGGTGGTAGACGCTTTCTAAAATCACAGCACTCATTGAGCATCTTGCTCTTCCTAGTCCCCCTGTCTGCCTGTAGATCTGCAGCATGGCTCTGCCTCCTGCCAACTCCCTGGGGGGCGGGCCCTGTGTCACTTTCTATCTGGAATGAACTGTGACTCAAGGAGGCTCTTCCAGTCCCCACTGTTGTGCTTGCTCAGTTTAAACATTTTTATCAGAGCAGGGGATCAAACCCAGGGCCTCCTGCATCCCAGACAAGTGTGCTACCACTGAGCCAAACTCCCAGATTATGCCCTCAGTCCTTGTACACTGCCCTTATCTACCCAGAGCAAAGGCAGGTGCAGGACGCGTCAGGCGTGCTCTCTCTTCCAGGTTCTGGGCAGGGTAACTGAGGCAGGAGGAGTGAAAGGCCACGCTGCAACATTCAAGCCATGGCCCACCTTGCTAGGGGTGGGGTCCTGTGGGTGTGATAGCCCTTTCCTCACTCTAAGGACAGCACACAGGTATGGGGAAGGTGTGGCTGTCACTGCTGTCCTCATCGTCCAGGAGAGAGAACGGCCCCCTAGCAGGCCAGGTGGGAGAGGCTGAGGTCCTGCTCTCTGTGGCGCTCAGGCTCCCAGTAGCACTCCTTCTCACCACTGCTCTCTCTTCCTGGCCTGACAGAATGACCTTTTTTGCCCTCTAGCATACCTCACTGCCTTCCTCCCAGTCTCATCCCAGACCACCCTGGAGAACAACTGGTGGGAAGCGTCTACCTTCTACCTCAAGACCTTCTACCACTGCCACGAAGCCCAGGATTTCCACAGGGCAGGTTCTGGGCTATAAAACCTGCCAGCAGCTTCTTTTACACACAGATATACTTAGGAAGCAAAAAGCGTCTCCTGGCGGGATGGTCATACTTTTATCTGCTAATATTGCATTTGTGGCTTTTATAGTTGTCTTAGGCCTACATCCCTCGATGCTTTATTTATTCTAACTGCTCCACTGAATAGCTGTGAAGAACTTGTGGCAAAATAGTATTCTTTGTCTACCCCTCAATGTCTAAAAATGCTTGCAAAGTGTCTGTCCCCACCAGCGCCCCCAGCAAGTGGTCCGTGTCCCTAAGGCTGCCAAGCTGTGTGCTTGGGAAGCAGCTACAGAGTTAACACATAAGAGAAAATTAGGTGCAGACATTCTTCACTGTGGTCTTGCATGCTGACAGTACGGGCAGTGGCTCTGTCCAAATTTTTACCCATCCTGAAGTTGGAATCCCATAAACGATTAGCACCCCATTGTAAGATAGCTTTGTCTCAGAGTATTTCTTGGGGTAGAAAGCTAAGTGAGGAGCTGCTGGGCCTTAAGAGGCACCTGAAGGCCTCTGTGGTCTCTGAGGTGTGGTGGCAGTTATGGGGAGTGTCCGCATCACTGGGCCAGGCGCTGCTGCCCAGCGTGGGTGGACCGGGCCACGCGAAACAGAGCAGCATCTCCTCCTTCTAACTAAGTTGGCATTTTGTGTTCTTGAACTCCTTTTGCCAGCATGAGCTCAAGCAACTTGTGGGGAGTGTTACAGCAATAAGTGCCCTGTACTTCTATTTTAAGTTTTTTGATTTGGGGATTGAACAGGGCCTTGGCACCAACCCCCTTCCTCCATTAATTTTGAGATAGTGTCTCTACACTGCCTGGGTTGCAATCCTCCTGCCTCAGCCTTGCCCAGTGCTGGGATGACAGTGTGCCCCCCCTGCCTGGCTGGGTTTTGCCAATCTACTGGTGCCACTCTTGTTGAACTTTGGTGCTGCCTGGCAGCATCATGGCCCTGGGCGAAAGTACTGTTCTGGTCAAGGGGCTCTTTGGAGCTCTCTCTTCCTGCGTCCTTCCTGACTTTGTTGACAATGTTTTAAAGTTCTTTCCCTTCATTTCCACAGGATCCCAGGGCTGGCTTTTAATGGCCAGCTGCCTTTTCTTCCACTTAAAAAAATCTTTTATTTATTTATTCATTTGGCGCAGGGTCTTGCTACCCAGCTTGGACTTATAGCGATCTTCCTGCCTCAGCCTCCCCAGCGCTGGGATTACAGGTGTGTACAACCACACCTGATTTCAGTGGCTGGCATGGCCTGTGGTACCAGGGATCAAACCGGGGTCCTTGCGCTTGCCAGGCAGGTGTTCAGACCGCTGAGCTATCTTCCCAGCCCTTGTCTTCCACTTTTATCTGGAACTTTGAGTCCTTTGTTCCCCTAGCCTAAGCTGGAAGGAAAGCAGGCTGGTGAAATCTTCTCTGCTCAGGATACAATTTTGCAATACATCCCAGGTGTCAGAATGTGGCCAGGACAAGGACCCCAGCATGGCAATGGTGCCTCATCTCACAGCCCAGCTGCATAGAATGGGCAGGCAGCTCCCCATGAGGAGGAACCCAGGACCAGGGATGGTGTAGTCTGTACCTCAACTTAAAGCTGCACGTCTCCTGTCCAAGCACACTCTAAGGAGACCAGAGCTTTACAGAGTCTCCAGAGACGGCCTGGGGAGGCCTTGCCTGCCTCCTCTTCAGATGGTCGGTTTGGCAGCTTGGTGCCTTTCCATAGGGAGAGATCTTTCACCACGTTGAGAGGCAGCTGAAGACACGCGGGCAGCTAGGTAACAGAACTGGTCGGTCCAGTCAATCATTGTGGTGCTGCTAGATGTGCTGAGACACCCAGAGGAAGCACCCTAGAATCTGCCTCTGGCTACTCCTATGAGGAGTCCAGGGCTTGCTCTGAGCCTGAAACACTGCAGTTCTTCCAGAGAGGGTGCTAGGGTGGAGGCAGCCGCCCTGGCCCCTGGGCTCTGTGGCATCGCCCGGCAGTGGGCCTGATGCGGAGGACACCAGCGCATTGATGCGCTTTTACTCGACTCCAAGCATCTTAGGAGAAGTCTGTGCTATACAAGACAACGGGCACTGGTGGAGGCCAATACTTCGAGTTATTTTGTGTCTAAAAAATAGCATACATCATATCTGAAGTTGGGATTAAAAGGAAAAAAACGAAAAACAAAAACAAAAACAGGGCCAGCCAGATAGCTCAGCAGACTAAAGTGCCTGCTGAGGCAGGAGCAGAGGCTGGGAGTTCAATCCCTGGTGTGCCATGCTGGCCCTGCCCCTGGCGTGCGCTGAGATGGTGAATGAGACTGGGTGTGGCAGTAATCCCAGTGTTTGGGAGGCTGAAAAACAGAAGGATCACTACAAATCCAATTTGTGTAGTGAGACCCTGTAGACCTGTACTAAATACATAAGAAGAAAAAAAAAAAAAAAAAAAGAAAGAAAGACAAGAAAAACAAGCACAGCAAAAAACAGATGCTGGCCTTGGACTGTTCCCAGCTCAGCCAGATGGGAGACAGAGGTGGAGGCAGCACCGCCAGGCAAAATGTGACACAGCCCACAGTGTCACTGTGTGTGGGACCAGGGTCCCTTCTTGGATGACCCGGCTGACTGGGGAGTGGGTTGGTACTGAAGAGCTGGAGCTACTGGGCTGTGGAGTCTACAGAAAGCTGTTGTGATGCCTCTAAAACATTTTAGAACTACATCTATTCCAAGTTCCATTTTTAAATCAAGATTCCTTTCTGCTTCTTCCTTCTTAAATCAGGATTAGTGATTCGTTTCCAAAGTTGCTAGGCAATACATTTATAACCGTGTACCTAACCCTTCCCCGTGAACCCAGCCAGAGCTATTTATTTATAAGAATAGAAGGGTAGAAATGCTTCACTGGAGGGTTCATCCTTCACACAGCCCAGTGGGGCTAACAGGAGGGTAATTAGCACATACTGAATTATCCATCATGCTGCAGATTACTTGGCGGAAGGTAGCTGTGGAGGAACGGAAGCAGTAGTAGGTTAGGGAGTGGAACACACATTTAGTCTTTCTCTGTGACCGACAGGCTGTGTGACCACAGGGACACACTGAGCCAAAGGACCCTGGAGAAGCCTTAGGTCCTCAGCTGTCCGGCTCAGACTCCGCAGCCCTCTTTGTTTTAGTAGGGCAAGGGGAATAGGCTATGTGGGTATGAAAGCACTGCGAAAGGATAAAATACAATGAAAAACAAAACAGGAACAGGAAGTAAGTAAGGTTGTGGCCTAGTGCAGGCACTGTGGCTGCTGGGCCGGAAGTGGTGAGATCTTCAAATATGCCTGCATTTCACACACCCTTCACTTTGACTCAAGGCGGTGTACCAAGACACCAGCGACGCCAGGACTCGGGAGTGTATCAGGCTGCTCCTTTCCTGTGGGCTTTGATGGAGCATGAAGTGGCACATCAAGCTGCTGCTGTGCCGGGCACTGCCAGGGCCCAGGAGTCCTTGCACCATCATCCCTCTCAAACCACAGCTGGGGAACACACCTGCTGCGACCGGTCCTTCAGCCTTGCCTGGTGGCCCTGCTTCCCAGCCTTCTACAGTCGAGTCCCACCCAGGCAGCTTGTGCTGTTTCTTTCTTCTGCCCCTCTACAATCTCTCTGCTTCAGTGTCCCATACGGCCAGCCACTGCTAGACACTGCCCAAGGCACCCAGTCTCTCCTGAATGTCACATTTAAGGAGATCAGTTACACAGCAGATATACCAAAGTCCTCAAACACCTGGTAGGGCCAGGCTCATGCTACTCTAGCATGGAGAAGCTGGCACTACTTGCTGCCCACAAATGTGCTCTGAAAATCTGCGGAGGACCACACTGCAAGGGGCTGAAAGCTACTCTCTCCCTCCTTTACTTATGCCTTTATTTACACAGATCATCTTCTGCAGATCTTTCTCTGCTGATGCTGCCGAGGGGTAGTCACTAGTGAGCAGAGGTCTGTGGATCACTCATCTAATTGCCAGTGATGTCTCCCTGGGGTACGGGAGCACCAGCTTCCACATTTCTCAGTGTGTCAGCGAGCAAAACACAATGGACCCAATGGACCTGCCAGGGCTCTCCCTTCCGGCTCTGATGGTGGAGAGTGGGTCAGAGAAGATGCTAATAGTGCAGAGGCAGCCAATGGTGCCACCACGGATGACAGCTTTAGGACTGCAGGAACTTCCCAGGGCAAACACTCTTTGTTTAGAAACTGTCAGAACCCAAGTTGGCTAATTGAGTGTCAAATACATCCACTGAAAATGCACTGCTCTTCAAGTTTTTCAAATGCAAATCTTGTCTAGGCATCTGCTCCAGGGGAAAAAGCCCAAGTGCTAGGGGCTTCTTTTAACATTAGACACAGCAGATAGCAACTGTATGTATATCCAGTAAGCATTGCATAGAAGTTTGGAACATCTTAAACAACTGACCATAATTTAAGGATAAGGTAGTTTTATGTACTAGGAATTGAAGTTGTCTCCAAGGGGTGGGGAGAGGATAACAACAAATCAATTGGGATTGTTCTGATTGGAGTCTCCACAATTGTAATTTGACAACAATAACATCATTCCACCCCAGCCGCTCCACTGTAGGCTGCTCTGGCTACTGTCAGCCTGGCTGTGGTGGTGTCCCAGCCTGGCATGAGAGCGTTGCCTCACCATGACTTTCATCTGCCTGGTTTCAGAAGTTTTTCTAGATCTGGAAGGCTGCTGTTTGAGGTAGATTTGGGGAGCTTGGGCCTAACCACTGAAGCAACACTTCTTATGGAAGAGCAACCGGGGAAGCCTGTCACTGTTTGCTGCGCATCTCAGTTCCTCACAGACAGCAAAGAGTCCAGGCCCATGGCACTTGTCCCTGATAACTAGGTTCAGGTTCTTTGGCCCTAAGTTCCCATGGCTGATGTCCACTTGTTTGATGACTTTATATTCTTTTCTCTAAAAGAGGAGGGTCTGCCCTGGGAGTCCAGAAAACAAATGCCATTCACCGCGGTGAGCAGCTCATGTTTCTTCTTTTGTATTTGATGAGTTGGAAGGCAAAAAGAATAAGACACTGGACATCTGGGGAGAGCAGCCACCTGTGCTTTCTACTTCAGCAACGGGAGTCTGTGATCTTTGCCCAGAAAAAACCTCTGGAACTTCTCAGGTATAACCCAACCCGGTAGTCCACACTTGAGCTCAGAGCTGCACACCGTGCCCACTGTCAGGACAAAGACACGGCTCAGCCTCAGCTTCTTTTCTGATTGCGTCTCTCGAGAAAACGAGCAGCTGAAATTCTCTTCCATCTCAGGAGCAGCGAATGAATACAAAAAGTGAGAGGACATTCCCCGTGGCAAGCATTCATTCCGTGTATGAAGGGAAGGAGATGTCACTCTCGAGAGATGGACGGACCGTTCGGGCTCTTCATCTAGTGCATTTCCTCTCATGGGGAAATGGTGAAATGATGGCATTGTTGTCCTTTTGTTTTTCTACAGCTATCTTTTCCCCTTTCAGTGTTCTTTAGATTCAAAGGAGCGTGGGAGGTAAGTGGCCACAGTCTACGAGAAGGCTTTGTGGCTACATGATAGCAAAATCAGTGTAGCCCTCTCGACCCAGACCCCCAATAAACCTGGCTTTCTCTGCGCATGCGTGTGCACGTGTGCATGTGCGTGCGCATATTTATAGTTCTGAGCCCTGAGCACGAAGGCTAGGGGTGTGGAGTGATCTGAGTGAGGAACACTGGGATTTTAGACCACACATTTGGGAGCGTACCTGGTGCTGACAACGAAGAGAGGTGCGGTACCTACCTTATTTGTTGCATCAATAAATTTGACTCCTTTATATGAGACGGAAAGAATAATAGTAGGGACCTTCTTCATTTGCTCTGTAGACTTCTGCAATTAAAATTAGAAAGCTGTTAGAACACAGTGTGTTGCGTGGCAACTGAAGCACATCATTTTTCCTCTTGAAGATAAAAATGAGCTCAGGTTAGACACAACACACACATACAAACACACAAAGCACGCCCTAACTTCAGTGCTTCTTTCTCTTTTCTTGGGTTTGTAAAGTGTCTTGCCCTCGCGGGTCTGACAAGTGTTTGCCTTGCAGCTTCCTGTGAACTCCCTTCTCCCTACAGCCAGTCTGAGAATGAGGAACTGTTTCTCTCTGCCTCAGACACCTCCGGGGATGCACTCAGCGTTAACAGAATACATGTGACGACCACCCTCCTTTTCCCAAGTCATGCTTGAGAATGTCTGCATTTGTACTAAGATAATAATTTTTTAATTTTTATTTTTTTGTTTTTCAGTTTTTTTCTCACTATGTAGCCTAGGTTGCTCCCTTGAACTCCTGGCAATCCTCCTGCCTCAGCCTCCCAAGTGCTGGGATTACAGGTGTGCTCCACCAGGCCCAGCTACGACAGGATTTAAAGTACATCACTGTGAATTCTTCTTGAACCTGGCCAAACTCATCACAGAAACTGATATTACATTTATAGCAGGTATTATAATACTGCTCACCACAGCCAAGCCTGCAGGAGCACTTGTATTTTGAGCCTCAGCGAAGGCAAAATGCTGGGCAGCCCAGCTAACCTACTTTGTCATTAGCACTGCTGTCTTTCCTTAGGCTAGGTTCTTCTGATTGCCACTCATCCCGACTTAACGTGCAGCTTCATGCATCTGCAAAAAGTGTCTCCGTAATTTAGGAGGTGCCTTTTCTGCTTAGTTTTGTCATGTATCACCAGCCACCAACAGCCTGTTTACTTCATTTTCCTCCCCGGGTTCTCTTAATAATCACAAGAAACATCAGGGAGAACTTACCTGACAGTTAGCCTGATGGATTTCCAGATAAGGCAGGTGGCGATGTAACAGGAGAGAAAACACATGGAAAGGTGAGAGGGAGAAAGCATGTCAGTAGCTTACTAACAGCATAAATTAATTAAAAAGTAAGGTGCGCCAGCACAGCACAGGCCTTAGAGATGCAGGCAGATTCGCCGCCCGCCGCTGTCCTTTTGGAGACTGCTGCCGGCTTTCCCAGGCCCCATCTCTGTTTTCTCAGCATTCTGTTTACCGCATCCCACGGTCTCAGCTCTGACATGCAGGAGCTTTCTGTGTTGGGATTTTGACAACTAAGTGTCTTATGTATACTAAAGGAACCAGGAATGAAGTATGAACTTCTTTGATTTCTTCATTTGTCTTACCCAGTGTTCCATTTTTAAATCATGACATGTGATCAGAATAAAAGAAAGGTTTTAATGGGATGGTGGGTAAAACCTGTTCAGCTCAATAGTGGAAATTATTTGGCAGCTTTTGTCTGACTCGGGAAGGGGTATGTCACGAGAGGGTTAGTAGCACATCACGTCAACCTGGCTTTTTGATATCTCTTTCTGAGACCCAGCACCACCAGGCCTGTTTCAAAGACAAGGACTTTTCCTAAGAGTATTATTTGAGATTGTCCCATTCAGTATGGGAAAAAGGTCCCTTGAGGTATTTTACTAGTTTTAAGATGACCTAGACATGCCCATTTTCTTTTGCAGCAGCCGAAGAGATATTATGAAAATTATGAATATAAGGTCACAAACTCATTATTTTGCTGCTATTCCAACCACTTTTTGAAAGTATATAAGACAAATCAACCAAAATGCCAGAAGAAATAACATGCGCTCTGTGTGCATGTGTGTGTGTGTGTGTGTGTGTGTATGCGCTGTTGTGTTTGGTTTGTTTTTGAGGCAGATTCTTGCTATGCAGCTCAGGCTGGGTTCAAACTTTCAGGAACCCTCCTGCCTCAGAGTACCCAGCGCTGGGATTACAAGTGCATGCCAGATGCCGGGCAGTATGCTAGTTTTAAAGCAAAGAAGAGGCCAAGTTCTGTCAATTCTGGGTGGCACAGACAATTGTCTGGTTAACTGTCAAAAAAGCACTCTTTACAAAACAACAGATTCCACCAAACGGCCTCGCTGATCTCTTGCCATGCATGTATTCTCCTGGACAGATCTACCCAGAACATGAGGCCGCATGCGGCTATCATCAAGATGAAATTACTAAGGTGTTATTCTTAATCTATTGTTTGTTTGGCCACGGAGTAGTAATTCTGGGCAGCCCACTGTGCCCAGCAAGAGCAGAGTTTGGTGATGATGTCAGGGGACCTGAAAGTGGGTGCAGCGGGGGGCCCGGAAGGGCACAGGGCTGGGGAAGCGACGGTAGGAGCCCCACAGGCGTCCCCAGCCTGATCAGGTGTACAGGGTGCTCTGGGGGAAGCTGGAAAATGCACCAACAGAGACAGGACGGAGCCAGCAGGGAGCATCGCACTTCCAATCAGAGTGCAGGGCAAGGTTCGTTCATTTACCAACTGGGTGGCCCACCAGGAGTGACTGCGCAGGCCCTTACAGGGTGTGTAGGATCCGCAAGAGGCCACAGGATAAAAAAGCGTTGCTTTGTCAGCAGCGCGCCCTCCCCACATGTACATGTGCCACTGTAGGTGAGAAGGGATCAGCCGGTTTGCAGTCACCAGTGGGAAGTGAGTGCGAATACTGTGGGTTTGGGAGGTTGTGACCTGCGGTGCAGAAAGTGCGCCTCGGGCTGTAAGCAGGAGACAGGCAGGTCCGTGCAGTGCAGAGCCAGAGAGAACCCAAGCAGCACCAAGGCAGAGGGGCCATGGTCCTGAGGGCAAAGAACCCAGGATCTGTTGGATCTGCCCTGAGTGCATGATGGTGGATGTCCCGGATGAAGCAGCAGTAACTGAGGCAGGAGTAGTACACGTGCTTCTGCATCGACACAAGGAGGTTCTTGGCTGAACTCAGGGTGACAGTCAGATCTAGAAATCCACAGAGTGGTGGCTGAGGAGAGGGGAGCCAGTGGGGGTTCAAGGAGGAGCAAGACTGGGCCAGGCCCACAACCTGGAGATTTCCTCAGAAGAGCCCTGGTTGGAAGAGACCTGGACTGAATGACAGGATCTGGGCTGGCACTGAACATGTCCACAGGGAGGGGATGGCTTAGAAGAGGCAGCCGTGTTTGATGCTCCCAGAACAAGCCTAAAACCTACAAGAGCACACACAGGAGCCGGTACTTCTACTGGTCTTCCTCGGTGACATCTGGCTTTAGCAACAAGAAGGATCTATTGCTGCTTTTGTTAGGAGCAGGGGAACCTGCCCTTCTTTCCTGGTTGCAGAGCTTCAGGAGAAAGAGAGCCACAGGCATGAAGAAACGCAGCATGGGGCTGCGAGTGTCCGAGAAAGGAGCTAGGAACTGGCACAAAGGATAGTTGGGGCAAGGGCTCGCAAGCCAGCCAAGGGCAGCATGATGCTTGGTGCAGAGTCTGCAGCAGAACTCAGCCAAGCTGAACAGAACCAAGAAAAGACACAGGGTGTTCATTTCTCTCGGGGATCCTAAGAACTCACACTCTTCTAATGGGAGGCAGCACTTGAAAGTTCACGGTGCATGCTGTGCATGGGCCACATAGTCTAAGCTGGTGCCCAAACTGTATTTCAGTCCCCAACGCAGCCTTGGACCTGGCAGGCTGGCATCCAAGGGCAGTGCTGGAGGTCTTCGAGGCCAGCTCCTCCTGAAAACCAATTATTCTCTACAAGTGATAACAATTGGCTGCTTTTTAGGGGATTTTCTGAGAGTGCGCTTTGACAGTGCTTTCAGAGATGTGGTTCTGTACATAATTTCAATGAAGGATGAGCACACATAGAAAGAAGGCGAATATGCTGAGTCTTCAGGGAGCCTAATCAGGGAGGCCAGAAATTCAGGAAGCACCTGCTTCACTCTGGAGGCCCTGCAGGTGTGGGAACTGAGCACAGAGCCCCGTCCCCCTGCAGGGCGGCCAAGCCCCACCTTCCCATTTGCACTCCAGCACTGGGGTCACCATTCTCCCTTCCTGGATGTGGCACCTACCCTGGACAGCTCTGCTCAGGCTAGGAAGTGTGTGCAGCCGGGCTCTCTGGTCTCGGTGCCCTCTGTGTGCTGTGCTGGGTGTCTGTGTGGTTATTAAGACTCCTTATGTCTATGCTACGATCCCAGCCTTATTTGTAGAAATGAACTCTAATTTCCCCAGCAAAACCCCCAGGGAAGCCTTACGGTTCGTTTGGTTTCTAATAGCTTTTCCTTACCCAATGCTCTCTGTGGAATTTTTGAGGCTTTCCAGAGTCTGTCTTCCAATTCCCTCCCCTTCGGAGGCCAGCTTTAGAAAGAGGCTGATTTCTAGTGAGGACCTCTCTGTACTGAGGCAGCTCAATGCTCAGGTGAGGTCGCAGGTTAACCCTCACAGAAAGTGTGTGAGGCATGTTCACCCATGTTCTGTTGATTATTTCTTCTTCTTCTCCTTCTTCTTCGTATTTTAGGGAAGGGTCTACAGGGTGTTCAGGGTGTCACTATTAGATCAGGCTCCTAGTGATCTGCCCATTTATAGCCTCCCAAGAGCTGGGATTATGGGCGTGTGCCACCATGCTCAGTCTTAATCACCATCTCAGTGCACCCCGGGGGTGGGGCCGGCACGGCAGGCCGGGGGATCAAACCCTTGGCCCCTGCACCTGCTTGCAGGTGCTTTATCCCGCTGAGCTATTTGGCTGGCCCTATGTCGATCATTTCCTGAGTTAAGATTATTGCCTCTTATTATGCCGAGATGAACAATATTTAGTTTTATAGTTACATTTTGGAAATCTAAAATAAAATGTGATTTTTTAAATCTTAAATTCAAAGGCAGCTTTATGGTTAGCACTTGAATATATGCTTCCTGTAATCACTAAACAAAACTGAATCCTAATTCTATGTCTAGAGGGGACTTCCAGAAATATTCTCCATAATTGGTAACTGAAGAATAGATAACTGCTTTTAAAAATAAGCATTTCTAGATTCACTAAGAAAAAAAAATAACAATCTTTCTTTTCTTTTCAATTATATATTAGGAATCTGCTTGGTTATCAGGTCAGATCATTCTGTATGCTTTTATTTTAGCTCTAAACATGTGCTGGAAATAAATATCTTTGAGTCTCGGTATTGGAGTCCTTCACAATGACCAAAATCTGTCTGTTGGGCCAACACTCTTATTTCAGAGTCCGCTGAGGAAGCCAGATGCAGAGCCAAGCAAGCTTACTGGGGGGCCAGCAGAGGGCACCCAGTGCATGGCGGGTCACCGACCCCAAAGGGTCGGAGGGGAGGATGGTCACATAGCTCTAGTTCCGGTCTAGGCGGGTGGTGCTGATAGGATTTAGCGCGGCCACAGAAGTGCTACAAGAATTTCCTGTGGCGCTGGCCCCGCCACCCCCTGGGTGCGCAGAGATAGCAGCTGAGACTGGGCGTGGTGGCACTTGCCTGTAATCCCAGCACTTGGGAGGCTGTAAACAGGAGAATCACTATGAGTC
>NDGM011243065.1:648-13131 GCA_002564305.1 Octomys mimax
AGAGAGAGAGAGAGAGAGAGAGAGAGAGAGAAAGAGAGAGAGAGAGAGAGAGAGAGAGAGAAAAGCAAACATAAGTCATAAGTCCCAGGTGTCTTTTTTTTCAATTCGTTAAATAGTTTTAACTGTCTGATGCATCAAATGTTGTACGTTAGTAGACAACTTCCTTAATGTCCTTAAACTTCAGTTTCCTCAACTATATGAAGATAATATCATGTTATTATCATATGTATCGTGCTAGTGCCACTTATTATTAGTTTTACTATTACTAGCAGTTTATGGTGCTTCGTAGATGTAACAACTTAACAAAATCTGTTACACAATAAAAGATAAAAGAGGGGGGCATATCTCACTGTAAAGGTCTTGGGATCAAAAACCAGTAAACACACACACACATACACACACAGACACATACTGACTAAAATAAGCCCATACATTTAGACCAGGATGGAATTGAATTTATGATCCTCCTACTTTGGTCTCCCAAGTTCTGAGACTCCTTTGTGTACCACCATGGCTGGATAACCTATATTTTTAAGAAACATCTGGTGCAGACATAGTAAAAGTATTTAATATTGTTATAATTTTTTAAGCTAGGATTGATTGAAACAGCTTGGCAATGGGACATAAACTCATAGTGCTCGAACAGTGATCTTGGATGTGATTAAGATGAGAAGGAATAATTCTGTCTTTTGGAAATAAACTAGAGGAAAAATGCTAGCAGGAAGCAGGGCCCTGATTCTGAAGGCAGAAACAAGAGAAAAGGGGCCGTGAGCCTGTGAATTGGTTATAGGCACTCATACTACTTTTTTTCAAGCATTCATTGGGAATTTAAAATAGAAATATAAGACTGGGTGTGCTCGTGCATGCCTGTAATCCCAGATCTTGGGAGGCTGTAAACAGGTGGATCACTAGGAGTCATATCTAGTAGTGAGACCCTGAACACCCTGTAGACCCTTTCCTAAAAAAAAGAAAAAAATTATATTAAAAATATAGTAGAAGTTAAGGCCTAGAAATTGGCAGAGTTTCATTCAAAGGAAACAATATTTAATCCATCCTGATATAGTGGCACAACTTCTTGCTTCTCTGTCCTTTAAAATGGGATTTCTACAAAGATCCTCATGAGAACAATGATTCAAATTGTGCTCCTTCTTCTACACTTCTCTCCTCTGTCTTTTCCATTCCCTTAATACTTTGGATTATTCTTCTAACTAACCCAACGAAACCCGAGATCTGAATGTATTTCTTGCTTCCAGGCTTACTACTATTCTCTGGCCTTCTTGGTGTAACTCTCACATCCAGAGAGCCAATATACATGTTCACAGCAGAGGACATATTTATTCCTTTGAGGATATTGTCGGTGGAAAAATCGAAAAGCCAAATATAGAACACAGAGTTCTTGGCATCCATGAATAGTTGTGACAAGCTGAGGCAGGCTTTAGAATTAGATGGTCCTCAGATAGAAGCATGCCTCTGAAGACTCAAAAGCTTTGCAATTCCTGACTTTGCCATTGTTTCTCTTTCTTTTCTTTTGAGGTACTGGGGATTGAACTCAGGACCCTATGCTTGCCAGGCAAACACTTATTCTACTGAGCTATCTCCCCTGCCCTGTCATTGTTTCTTGTGGTTGTTTAAAAATGAAAAAGAACAGTCCCTGGTGAATCATTCAATACTTCCTCTTACACCAAAGACCATATTTTTTTTTCACATGACCCTTTTTGAAACAAACCTTAATAAAAAAGATAAAACATTATGTAAGTATTGCTCGGCACTATCGCTATTCACAATTTGGGGCAGGTGACTCATTTTTAAGAGAAGCTACTGTGTGCATGACACAAAATTTAATATGATTTTGTATGTTACTCAAATGTGTTGAATTTCTTTCTTGTACAACAACTAGAAATGAGTTTGGAGTTCTAAAACGTTCCCTAGGGACAAAATTGTCCTTAGGAACAATATCTTTGTGTTTGTAAAACTCACTAGTGGAGCTAAAGGTAAATGAAGCTTCCTCTGGCTTTCAGCTTCACAGGAGAAGTGCTGCAGTACTGAAAGGAAGGATTGCTTAAAGAATGAAGTGTAAAAGGATTATGATATATGAATAATTCGTGGTGAAAATTACATAGGAAAATCAAGTCTTGATATTACTAATGACCAATCTAGAATAATATTGCTACTGTGTAGCTTGCTACCTATTTTTACAGCCTTTGGAGAGAGATTTCTATGCAGAGAAAAGCCTTGATGGAAAGGAAAAAACCTCTCTTCTATGAAATATACCATTCCTGCTATTAGTTCTTGCTGAACAGTGGGACTACAACCCTATAACTCCTATTGCCTGCACAAAACAAGCAGTATTCAATGAAAAATGAACTGCATCACCAAAATATAGTTAGTGCAAGGGATTTTTTTTAGCAGTTGAAATATTTTTAGACCATTTAATGTAAATTTTTGTGATCACAGAACAAAATTGATACTCTTTAAAAAAAAAAGTGGATCACTTGGTGGCCTTTGAATTAATACGTCATTGTATGTAACTTTTTGAAATACCTGATAGAAGAAGCTATCTTGTAATCATTACGAACCTTTGGCAATACCTGATTTATTGGTGAGGAAATTCTCCGTTCCTTAACAATTTATGTCCAATATAGAAGAAGTCTTCTAAAGCATTTTAATGAAAATGGCAAATAGAAGATAGATGTTAATGATTTTAAAGTTCACAGGAACATAGTTCCATATAAACTCAGTTTACAGCATGTAGTCTTTATGTTTTGAGACTTTGTATTCGTGGCTTGGGTGCCTGGAACTCAAATTTCTCTTTGAATGTGGACAGATGTAAGAATCAAGCAGCCTTCCTCTGGAGTTATTGTAACTTATAACACAATTAAAATACATTTATTTTAAACCAAGCAACTGGAGTCAGATAAAAGAAGCCTTTGAAATAACTTAAACCTTTAGCTGACAAAAAATGGAATTCCAGATTTGTACAATCAATAATTTATTTATCTCTCACACATTTATCTGGCATTGTATAAGTTCTTAAAAGTACATGATCATTAAAGTATAATATCAAGCCCACCCATAATGAGTCCAGGAGACATTGGCATAGAAGAATTTGGAAGACACACACCTGAAATTTTTGAAATGATAGCAATTGAAGTAAAGAAAAAAACTCTATCATGCTATAGGAAGAAAATCATATTACAAATAATCCAGTAAGTAAAAAATAAGAAGTGGCAACAATAATGAAAGAAACACTCAACTCATGTAAAGAAGATATAGAGTAAAAGATAAAACAGCATAGAAAATGATAGAAATATTGAATGAAAGACACAGAGAACATTAGAATGCATGAAACAGATTCAAACAGATATCCGGAAAATTGATAATTCCCTCAAAAGCTGGCAAAAACCACTGGAATGAAACTGGAGATAGACTTTCAGACCTTGAGGACAGCATTGCAACTAGCGATCAGCAAAGGAAAAACCTCTTAAACGTAATAAGAACTAGGAAATGACAATTCAACTGCAAATGATAGACTGATAGTTGTCCATGAAACAGCAGGAGCCAACACGAATGACACAAAAAGACTACTTGAGGAAGTAGTAGCACAAAATTTTCCACACATAGGAGAAGAATCTGACACCATTAAGTGACTGTTAAGTGAGGCATATGAAACTCCAGTTAGCCATAATCAAAATAAATCTACACCCAGATACATAATAATCAAGATCCCAGAAATTCAGCAAAACAGCAGAATTTTAAACATATTAGAGAAAACAAACAGATCACCTATAAAGAAAAAATATAATGCCAACCATCAATGACGTCAAAGCCTAGGGAGAAAAGATGTGCAGACAAATGAGTGAAGTTGGTTGTTAGTAGTGTCCAAAAATATAATGCCAACCATCAATGACGTCAAAGCCTAGGGAGAAAAGACGTGCAGACAAATGAGTGAAGTTGGTTGTTAGTAGTGTCCAAAAAGGGCTGAAGACATCATTGCAAGAGGACAAAGTTCTTAAACAAATCTATAGTTTTAAAGCAAACTTGTGGTTCAAGTCCTAGCATAAAAATGTACCTATACAAAGCACTAACTGAACAGAGCCTAATAGACTATTTATAAAGATATGGGTTGTATTTGAGAAAACAAGGCGAATTGTGAAGCTTCTGGGGATTGGCCATGATGGAAATAATAGGGGCTTGTATTTGTCTCCTTTCTCATTGCTGGACAAAATAAAGAAGGAGAGCTTTAATATGGCCCATGTTTGAAGGGTATTGATTCCACGGTTATCCATTTCTAAGGTAGAAACCTCACACAAGAAACATGGCGAAGTAAAGGGTCTTAGTTCCTAGCAACTGGGAAACGGAGCAGGTTACAGTACACAGAGACACACTCCAACATCACGCCTCCAAGACCTGTGTGACACACCCAGGAGTGTGCATCTTTGATGTCCAAGCAAGCCTGGTTAACATTCTGTTCTAACTTCCACTGTCTTGAAGAGGAAAACTAAAAATAATGTTATAAGGGGTTTGCACACACCCTGCAAACAAGGAGTAAGACTGTCTTCAGCACCAGAAGCCTTAGGTAGATTTCTGAATATATAACACCACCACCACTGTGGTCATAGGGCAAGCAGATGGTGGTACACAGAATAAATATCCAAAGCTTTTTCACTTTCTGGCTCTAATTTGGTGTTGCTACCTTGTATCAACTCTATCCAACTCAGGTACATGCTCTATAAAAGCACCTCTATAAAAGTAGAAAATTTTAAAAAATACTAGTAGGAATATAATTTTTTTTCTAAAAATGAAAGGAAAAGATACATGGAAAGGCTGCTGTTTGTTAGGTTCAGGACACAAAATCCATGTCAAGAATTCTTTAGGGTCTCATAACACTTAATTTAATAGAGATTAGAGAATGCTGAAGAAAATTTGGTGTCAATATTTGTTTTTCCCCATAAATGAGGGATTTCTGAAGAAAGACTGTGTGTGTTATGAGTGTTTGCATATATGTATTTCATGTCCCTATTTACTTGCATAAATAACAATTTTTGCAAAAAGTATTAAGATCAGTAAAATTATACTATTTTTAATATTTTAATGAAAGCAATTATTGCACTTTCAAATAAAATGGTTTTCATAGGAAAATTTCAACTGATTACAGGAAAAAAACCTGTGACATTAGGATAATAAACAGTTCATTAGAAGGCTTTTCTCAGCAGAACTTTTACTCAAGTTCATTACCATAAAAAATGCAAAACACTGCAACTCTATAGACCTTGAGTTGCCCAGGAACTCATATCAAACTAAGATGCCTAGTATCAAAGTGGATGTTAGCTTTCTGTACCCTGCATTACATTTTAGGTTGATCAGAGATGCCTAGATGTTTCAGGCCCTCATTAAATCTAAGGTGCTTTGTGGTATGCAATTTTGCCCTGCTCCCGTTTTAACTGGGCCAGAGAGATCTGAAGGTTTTTAAGCATGCTTAGAATAATTGGCCAAATTCTTATGTATTTCCATCATTTTTTGTAATTAGGTTGGCTTTTTTCCCCCTCCAAGCTTGGTTGGAAAAATGACAAAGGATGAGCTGTTTGTGTATCATTAATCTGCATCCTCATTAACTAAAGTAAGATCTTTAGTCCACAGGAAGAGATCGAGCTAATGATGGTTTCTGGCTGTTTGATTGTTTATCACTCCTTTTGTCATTTTCCCCTCTCCATCCCTTTGATTGAGCCAATTGTGAATATAGCCAATCAATAAACCTCCAGGTGCTATGCTTTGGCACTTATCTTGCATATATTAGGTGAGGAGAGGAAAGCGAGGGTGTAGAATAACCCAATAATAGGAAATCCAGGAAAATTTAAAAAATTAAAATAAGAACAAAACCAAAACAACTGAAAACTTTGAAGCTAACATGACACAACCATATTTTGTGGATATATTATGAATAATTTATTATAAGGAACAGTTTGTATGATTAAACAACTTACCTTGGTAGAACAAATATGCAATATAAATCTATCAGCAGTACATGTTAGATATGTGCTGATTTTAAAACCTCAAAACAGTTCCATTAATATCTTTAGAACTTATTCACATGGGTTCTTTAATAGCTGTCAAAATTTGAAAAAGGTCCTATTCTTTTTCACATAGGACAACAGCAAAGAAAAAATCCAAACTGACAATATAATTTCTTGTGTTTCCAAAAACCTCACTCAACTGGGAAGTACTTGCTTACCATATTATCTAGTAATCTATATGCGATAAATATTTTCCAATATGATTCATTTCTACATAGTTTTCCCCCCCCACTGGTTAATAGAGGTAATTAAATACTAGTCTTGCTCAAATCCTAATTAGAAGATATTATGAATTATAAAGTGTTCAGAAAATAATTTTTCTTAATTTCAAATATAATTTGTGGTGTAAAGTTATTTACATATGGGTACTAATAATGAAAATTAAGCCAAAGGGAAGACTATCAGAAAACTTAAGTAATGTATGATAAATATAAGCATCCTTAATCATCATGACTGCCTTTGTAAACTGACATTTTAAACTAAGTCACCAGTGATAACAGGTATCCTCCCTTGAGTTGTGACCTAGAGTCTTAAAGTTTAAGTAATGACCATTTTTGTTCATTAGAGCACCTTTATTTATGAACAAATATTTCAGTTTAATAAAGGCAGACATTATTTTAGTCTCAAGTCAATTTAAAGCATGTAGGCTGAGACTGAGTCATGACACTGTCTGGAATACAGAAATTAGAGTCAGGGAGACTGAGTGTTGGGCTGCTCGCTGAGCCTGGCCACTGCATCCCCAGGGGAAGCTCTGTGCTTCCTGTCCTTCCTCACTCTGCAGAGGAGTAGGAGCTCAGCTGGAGAGCCGTTGTCACTGGTGTAGATGACTTGCACCTGGCATTGTTAAACCGAAGAGCCCTCTGGAGACCTGCTCCTGACTAGTGATGCTGTCACCACGGCTGTGGAAATGACAAAATAATAAAGAAGCAGAGCAAGCAGATGTTCTTACACTGTCCTTGCTGTGTGACTGGGAGTCTAGGAAGAAAACAAGAGAACAGCAGTGACTGCAGAGGAGCTGGCTTGGTATCGCTCACGACGCCCTAGAACCATTGATTGGTGTACGCCTTTTCTTCCAGTAATTGTGGGAGAAGGATTTGGAACAGGGTGTTTCTTGGCCATTTCTTCAGAGAGGAGCTCACTGGCCTACTTTAAGGACATTTTTACTATTTCTTACAGTCCTTTAAAAGCAAGTGTGTGAAGATTATACGAGAGCCATTTCACTGCTAGCTTTATTTTTCTTCCCTCCCTCTCTTATTCTCTTTTCTCCTTCTGTCTGTTTTCTTCCTTTTGTTTCCTTTCATTCAAATTATTGTGTTATCCCTATGTATTAGACACTATTAGAGAATTAAAAATAAGGAAATGCATGGAATTTTAAAATCCTACCCTTTGCAGTTTATAGTGAGAGAAAGCACTTCAATAAAAAGTAATATATGTTTATATATTATATATAATACTTGATAGTGCTATATGTTGAGAAAGAATAAATTGTGGCAGGTGAGATGACTCAGTAGAGTAAGTGCCTGCCTGTCAAGTGCAGGGTCCTGAATTCAAGCCCCAGTACCACAAAAAACAATAAAATAACAATAATAATAAATCAAATGAGAAAAAAGAAAACATGATTTTAGATAGAGCAAGTGTATTAAATTTGTAGGGCTGCTGTAAAAAGTTTCCATACACTTGGTGTCAAACCAAGCTAATATTCTCTCATGGTTGTGCTGGCCAGAATTCTAATAATAAGACATTGGCAGGGCTGAGCTTTCTGTAGGTTCTAAAATATCCTATTTTATTGTCTGTTCTGGTTTCTTGTAATATCTTGCGTTCCTTGGCTTGTGGTTGCATAACTCTGTTCTCTGTCTTATCATCATGTGACCTCACCCATCTCTACCCGTTTAACCATTTTTTTCTCTTATAAAGATATTTATCAATAGACTTAGGGCTTAGTAGGTAACATAGGATAATCTCATTAATAGTTACCCTGTTCGTCTCTACAAAGTTTCCTTTTGCAAGTAAAATCATGTTCTCAAATTGCAGTGTTTAATAGATTTTCTGTTGCTAAGGGGAGCCATGTTCAATCACTTGCAGTGGTCACGAATGACCTGTTTGACAAGTAGACCAAGAAATGTCCTTTAGTTGATATAATATACAATCTGAGACCAAGATAAACAGAGAAAATTAACCAATTTAAAGCTTCTATATAATAATAAAAACATAACTATTTGTCCTTCTGTTTTTTTCTCTCTCTTTCTGTCTTTGTCTCTCTCTCCCCCTTTGTCTTTTTTTCTTTCTTTTTTTTCTCTCGTCTTTTTGATACAGGGTCTCACTATGCAGTTCAGACTGCTTTGAGTTCACTTTGTAGCCAAAGCTGAACTCAAACTTGAAACAATCCTCCTACCTCAGCCCCCACATACTAAGATTACAGACAAATGCCACCATACCTGCTGTGCGAACCACAATTTTATGTAAAAAAGTGTTCCCTTCATGAATGTTTAAACATATCTATGAAGAATATGTTAACCATTCTAAATTCAACTTTTCTCTCTCATGATGAAACATAAAATACATTCACAGTTTTATACTACTCTAACTTATTTTCTTCCTTTTTTCAATTTCTGAAATAGCATCTGATTAAGTTGCTCAGATTTAAACCCACCACACTCCTGTTTCAGCCTCCTCAGTGCTTGGATTACATGGATGTAGCACAAAAGTTTCATGTTTTCAGTGATGTATTCTCATTTTCTTGAAACATATCTGGGACTTGACTGAGGAGGTAACAGTCCTAGCACTAGGGGTCAAGGGTAAATGGTAATATTGAAAGTTTCTTTTTTTTAAATTTTAAGCAGATTCTCACTGTAGTCACATATACTAAATATGAGTTACATACAAACCACACCACCTTAGAATCTCCCTATCCTATTTCTGTTCTTTTGTCTTTCCTTTTTCTTCTTTTTAAATGTATTTAAGACAGAGTCTACAGTATCTACAGGGTCTCATTACACAGATCAGACTAGTGTGACTCTCCTGTTTTCAGTCTCCCAAGCCCTCGGATTACAGGTGCATGCCACAGTCACAATCGCTTTCTCAGCACTACCTGGGGGCAGGGCCAGCACAACACACCGGGGCTCGAACCCAGCCACCGTGCTCTGCCTAAGCAGGTGCTTTAGTCCACTGAGCTATCTGGCCAGACTCTCTACCCCATTTCCACCATCATGAAGTAAGACTTTTGCTCATTTTCATTATTTTTTTTTCTCCACAAAATGAAAAATGCAAAAGGAAGAGCTGAAAATTATCATAAGATCATGAAGGAGGAGAATATAGCAAAGAGTCATATTTACTTTCTAAAATATAACTCTATGAGGGATGTGGAAGATCTGGTGAGGCAGTCTGATGCATGTACTAGGTTACTTATTTCAGTAAATAATTATTAGACATGAAAAATGAAGTTTAATGGAATAAAAATTCACACACTTAACTGTATAGTTAGGGACCAATCACAGTGTGCACACTGGATTTCAAAAGCTGGTTAGAAATACTGTGCTGAGTGCAGGAAGAAACAGACTTCATTTTTCAATATAGGATGAGTCTCTCATTTCTATATCCAACAGCAGTTCTCCATGCTAGAAGCATGACGATTTCATTACATGGAAGAGAGTGACCTGAGTCAGGTCTGTTTTGACTTAGCAAGAAGGATTTCACTTGTTGAAATCACTTTTCCTCTGAGATCTGGTTGTAAAGCATAGATGTAAAGAATCTGATTGATTTTGTCCTTTCATTTGTGCAGAAATAGCAAGCAGTACCTTATGACAGCAGCACTCCAGGCAGCCTGCTGTAGTATCTGCCTTGCCCACTAAGAGCCCAGTGCCAGCTGTCTCCTCCTCTTCCTTGTAGAATGTTAGCTGGTAGACTGCACAAAGAGCTAGAAGGATATATGTATCCTGATTCCTAATTATGCTTTTTAAACTCAGTCTCTTCATCTGAAATATGGCTGAACAACATCCACTACAATATATAATTGAATGCCACTTTAATGAATAGCCTTCAGAAAAAGAAGCCCAATCCAACTCTAACCCCTATAAGTGTGCATATGTTTTAACATTTCAACCTACCCATCCAAAATGGATTCTCAGCAGCAATGTAAGTTATCAGACTTCTGCTTGGTAACAAAGTTGTTGACATTCATTGCTGGAACACAGAGCTTCCCAGCTTTGGAGAACTAATAGAGCCTAAAGGGACAAGAGGCCACACAAACAAAAACCAAGTGAGCTGGAAAAACAGGATACATGGATACATGGCAAAATCATTCTCATGCTTTTCATGTTTGATGCTACCCTCCTGAGCCTTTACTGTTGCCCAAGGATATTGGTAAACATCATTATTTCCTTTAAGAAAAAAACTAGGTAGTTTTCTCTTATATCCTCAACATTAACAACAACTAAAGGGCTAGAGAGATAGCTCAGCAGTCTAAGCTCCTGCCTGGCAAGCTCAAGGACCCGGGTTCAATCCCTAGTATAGCCTGCCATACCAGCCCCACATGGAGCCTAGCAAGATCCTGTACTGAATAAATACATTGTTAGAAAAAGAATAATTAAAAGACACCCATTTCAATGCATTTTATCTCTGAGAACATCCCACATGTTAAATGAAGGCTACCAGCCCTTTCTTTTCTGTTACACTTCTTTTTCTCCAATGATCCATGAGTTCACATTCTTTTTTTTTTTGTAATCCGTTTGATCATTGTTAACTCAGATAAGTCCTTTAAGTTGATGAGAGTCAGGAGCTGCCCAAGCTGACCAGGTAGCTTGTTGATATAATGACTTCCATAGAGAAGAGTGTTGTGAAAGACTTTATTGTCATTTGGTGAAACACCTCAGGTAGACTGTAGTGGAAGGAAACAGGACAGATGGTGATCACCAAGAATTCACTTTAACCACTAGGTTTAAAGGAGCAGAAGAAAGTTAGGATCATGTGACGGCTGTGAGGCAAAGCCAGAAACACACAAGCACGATTGCTGGAATCAGAGTTGTCCTCAGTGCAGCCCTGCTCAAGACACCATCTGGTGTGAGTCTTGGGCAAGACTCTCAATTTGCAAGGAAAAAATGGGAATATTTCATGCCAGGAAGTTGCTTATTTTGATTTTTCAGTATTTGTTTTCATTCTAAATCAGCCATGTTGAATTTTTATAATAGTGGCTCTTATCAGAGATAAAAGACATCAAACTCTACCCTCACAGAAGCCGAGCTGGGGGGTGGGGAAGTCTATGAAGAAAATTGTAAAGAATGGATATTCTTTGATAAAAATCCATTTTTCACTATCAGAAAATTTCCCATGGTGATCCTAGTAAAAGTCCATTGCAGAACTGCTACTACTGATTGAGTCTTAAAAGTGCATAGCCTTGTGGCCAGGCATGGTGGAACTTGGTTAGCTGAGGCAGGAGTATTACCACATGTTTGAGATCAGGCTGCACTATAGTTTGAGATCAAAGACCCTGAACTACTTAGTGAATGCCTAAAATACAAAAAGAGCAAGCAAGCAAGCAAGAAAGAAAGAAAGAAAGAAAGAGAAAAAGAAAGAAAGAAAGAGACTCTGTCTTCTTTTCTAACATTTCCTTAAGGGGCAATTCACCATAGTAGTAGTTGTGCTGCTTTATCTGAATCCCATCCAATAATTTTGCAGATATAAACAAGTAAATTATTTTTTGGAAGAAATAATTCTAACTGACTAAATTTAATGCTTAAGAAAATAAATATTGACACCTTCCAAGGAAGGATTTTTCTCACTCATATGTACCAAAGACAAATGTAGATTTTACTCCGTTGTGAAAATTTCATGCTATTTTTCCCAGGTAAAAAATCTAAATTTTCCATTAAAATCCAGTCACCAAGTCCACTATTAAGGTATCTTTCTATTCCTACTTCTCTTAGTGTTACTTCAAATTTTTAGTAAATTCTGTCACAACATAGTTTCATGTGTTTCTGTTTTCTATGTAGACATTAGTTAAAAATAATTTACTTGTAGCCTGAAGAGAGAAAAGTGTATTGTACACATAGAAATTTAGCATTAAAACGCTTGTTTAGGCAGAGTGCAGCGGCAAGCATTTGATCCCTGGAGTGCGGTGCCAGCCCCACTCTCAGGGCATGCTGAGATGGCAATTGAGACTGGACGTAGTGGCTCACACCTGTAATCCCAGCACTTGGGAGGCTGTAAACAGGACAATCACCATGAGTCTCTTTGAGTAGTGAGACGCTGTGGACCCTGTCCTAAAATACAAAAAGAAAAGAAAGGAAGGAGGAAAAAAGGAAGGAAAGAAAGAAGGAAGGAAGGAAGGAAAGAAAGAAAGAAGGAAGGAAGGAAGAAGGGAAGAAAAAGAAAGAAAGAAAGAAAGAAAGAAAGAAAGAAAGAAAGAAAGAAAGAAAGA
>NDGM011243067.1:1126-13719 GCA_002564305.1 Octomys mimax
TAAGCGCTTCCCTGGCAAGTGCAAGGGCCTGAGTTCAATCCCCAGTTCTGCCAAAAAAAAAAATGCTAGATCATACAGTAATAAATAATTGCACATTGCTATAAAGTATTTTTAATATATGAATAATTTTATTGAGAAAAAAGCAGCAATGAGATCATTTCAAAACAGTTTAGTAGGACAGTCACAATAATTGATACATTGCATATTGTTGTCTTTGTAGTAGTTATTCTTAGTACAAGATGCAGACATGCTATCTTGTCTAAGCACTATTAGTTCAAAACCTTGCACCTACAATAGATGAATGGCAATGGAATACACAGCTCTGACAAAAGTAAAAAGGGATAGAAATGGACCATTTTGTAGCTATAAAGTTTTGTTTACAGATTAAAATACTAGTTTTGGAAGAGGAACAAAAAATGTCTAGAAACTGTCATTAACATTTTTGTGTGAATGAGTTGATAAGAGTGGTGGGGTCAGCAAAAGTAGGCCCCAATACACCTCGAAAGGAAGGAATGAAGGAGTTGGGCCCTAGCAGGGTGCAGGACCCAGAGAGGCTGGAGCAGGTGGATCAGTGGAGCCCAGCAGTTCATGCACTTTTTAGGCAAAACAGGAAAATGTCAGCTCTTTAAATAAGAAAGAAAAAGAAAAAAAATCACAATGTTTACCGGATTGCAGACAGGTGTTGTTGCCATTAGCTTATGCTAACATTTGAAATACAGATTTGAATTAATAAAATACCTTCGACCTTACTCAAGTTCTGGGAAATCATATAGCTCAAGAATGATTCTAAAATTCCGAAAGTTGAGGAGGTGGAGGGCAAAGAAAAAATCAAAACTAAGGGAAGAAGAAGGCAGGAATTGTGCTGTAGATGCTCACACATGTATGCACATGCATGCACACACACAGAGAGAGCCTCACACACACACACACTCGTACGTACACACTCAGATGCACAGACACAGAGCTCCCCACACAATTCTTTCTATGATGCTGCCTTTGTGGCCAAAGCTCTGGGTGAGTTTTAAAATTGACTCCTTTGCGTCATTGAACTCTGCATCTCATTTAATGAGACTGAAATCAATCCTGAGGCCATGTATTTCTCAGGGGAAGGGAGAGCACAGTATTATTTTTTAATAATTTTATTGAGAAACAAATATCAATGGGATAGTTTCACAACCAATTACTGGCACATTTTCAGTGATTAGTACATTGCATATTGTTGTCTTACTGGTTATTCATTGTACAAGACACAGACATGATATCCTGTCTCAAACACTATTATAACAAAACTCTCTATTCATTGAATTAAGAGAGTGGAGCTGTATACCTATCCTAACTATTTGGAGTATACAGATACGAAAGAGACATTCATTTCTATCCCACTTTTTTGGTTAGTTTTGTCAGAGATGGGCATCCCATTGTCATTTAAATATTGTAGGTGCTTCAATTCAGCAGCGTTTCCCAATAGGGTCCAGTGCTCCATAATAGCTGTGGGTTTTCTGGAAGACTGGCAATGTCCAAAGTTGTTGACTTGAGCTTTTTGCAGCTCCGCATATTAATGTGGCTTTACTTTTTATATTTCATTTTCATACTTTTCTGCTGGATGGTTAAAACCAACATAAAGCAAGACATATGTAACAAGAAATAACACACAGTATTATAGGAAAGCCCTACTATCTGTTTCAACATTCTCTAAAACATCTTCTAGCCTGCTGGAAATTGCAAGCCTGCACTGGGTATTTTGTCACTGAAACAGGAAACAAGGACAGGATATCAACTGCTTCATAATAGAAGATACTGCAGAAAGGAAGTCTGGGGTTGGGGGAGACAGGCTGGGGCAGAAAGAAGGTCGTACAGTCCTTGCTCCTTTTACTGCCCCACTGAACCATCCTAAAGTCACTGGCTTATGGTCCAACATCTCTGAGAAATGAATTAAAATTAACTTACAGAGAATGTTAGGACATGCAGCAGAAAAGTTGTGAAATTTAGTTGGGAATTTTGTGTCTTGATATTGTTTGATCGACAGTAGACATTTTAGCTTTGATTTTTAGCAGAAAAGTACAAAAGGGCAAAAGCACATATAATAGTCTTCTTTCCTTCAGTAATTTTAGTCATATTGTGGCACTCTAGATTTCCCTGTAATTTCCTTAAAGTGTTTAAATCAAAATGAGTATATATATACAGGATAGCTTGGAGAATTGTATTCCTGACTTCTGCTGGTCCATTTGAAGGAGCAGTTAATGTTAAAGTTTCTTCTCTCTCCTTTTAAATTTCTTATAACTTTTTTATTCATCAAGTTTGCATGTTTATATCTGGTAACCTAAACAACTAATTTGAGGATGGCGTTATGCAATAAAATAACCATTGTTGAATTCCTATCATTTTGCCTAGAAAAAGTCTATATGTTCTGTTTTCTTCTGTTTACTATTTTTCTCCTCTTTAAAAAAATAAAAAATAATAATAAATTAAAACCAGTGATTCTGAAAGAAATAAGTAAACACAAATCCCAGATCCCTACAATTGTTATTTTCCTTCTGAAAATAGATCTTATTTACTGAAAATTCTACATTTCGAATTCTTCCCAGCTAAAAATGCTTTTTGGCTACAAATGTTATTCTAATTACTGAACTTACTTACTAAGTAATTGGGAATTTTTTGCTTGTTTGTTTGGGGCCTTCTTTGTTTGTTTGTTTTTTGATACCAGGAATCAAACTCAAGACCTTGCTCTTGTCAGGCAGGTGCTGTGCCACAGAACTACAGCCCCAGCCATGCTTAGTCCCTGGCATATTGGAGATCTCTGACATGCATCCCTTGTGTGCACCAGTCCAGATCCCTCTTTGCAGAGTCTCATAGGCCTAGTTACTCAATGGTCCATAGACCCACAGGCCTGGAAAACGTCTGGGTTCTTCCTGTATAGATACATTAGCAGTCGTCTGCCTAAATCTCTGTGTTATTTTAAGCACATTAGAAGCCAGAATGCACACAAAATTGAGAGTTAACTTTAAAAACTTGACACTTTCAGAATCTCCATCTCTGGCAGGAGTAGGAGTGAGGAGAGGAAACCAGAACATCTATTTGTTTGAAAGGTGATTTTTTTTCAAACAAAGCAATGAAATTTGAAAAGCTTCACCACCATTTCTTTAATTACCTGGCAGGGTCTCTGGCTTTCAGCGTGATGATACAAGATCAAAACCTTTGTAAGTTACTTTATTTTCCTCAGCCTCATTTTTGAATCTAAAAAATTACATTCAGAGCACTGATTAAGCCCCAAGTAATATAATGCACAGGGAAGAACTCCACATACATCTAATTCTATGAATAGAAGTATTCATTACTATTCGGATGTGCCTAAGGATATTCCTGCCATCTGTGCCTTAGTAGATCCCATTCTGTGCAGACTGGGCAGGAAAGCACCCTTCCCTTAGAGAGGCAGCTTGAGGAACCAAGACATCCTGCTCGTGAAGTACACAAGGAATTTCTGCCTTCAGGATTAAGAGGAGGATGTGCGGCAGTCTGAAATCTGCAGCCCAGCTCAGCTGCAGCTCAGCAAGCAGCTGGGAATGCAGCATTTGTATGATGCTGGCCTGGCTAAGAATACTCTTTCTATTCTTGCTTGCTTTCTGTTTTGTTTTGTTTTGTTTTCAGGCTGAGGTGTTAAGGAAAGAAGCGGCATCTGAATGTATTTCAGAGCTATCTTGCACCCTCCTGGCCGGCCTCAGCCAGCTGCTAAGGAAGCAGGAAGACTGAGTGGCCGTTAAAAGTCCACAGGGTTCGTGCTCCTGTATTTTCGCTTTGACCTGCATTGATGCCACCCTTTTTTGCAATCACAATCATTAAGTAATGAACAGATTGTGCAGCTAAAGGCAATGCTGTAGTTCCAAGATAACGTTATTGCGTTCTATTTTTTATCCATGCAAGAAAATGTTCACATTGGGACAGAAATAGAAGGCTATTCTAGTAATATTTGATAAAAATAAGAATAGCATTACTACAAAAAGCATTAATGCACACTAAAAAAAACTGATAGATTCAAATCTAAGGATGCAAACCTCTCATGATTGGACGATAATTATTAGACCTCAGTAAGGTGTATATTCTATTACTAGAGAAAAATAGTTAATCTATACTATCGTAACAGCCTGTTGGCTTCTCAACACGAATTTACTGCTCTAATGCTGGTTAACATTTAGGCAGCTTCCAAGAATTCACCTGCGTACTTTATATGCATAATTTAAAATGAGTAGGTACAAAAGCTCATACCCCACACTTGTGTCATAATACAATATTTATCTTCACATGCCCACATAAGAGACACATGGATGTTTATCCATAAATATATTTTCATACAGAGTACAATTATTATGTAGGCCATTGTCTCCCCAAGGTTTTTGTTATGGGGCATTATTAGTTTATTAGCTCTTAACAGATGCTCCTAAAGAAATGTTGCATGGTGAATAAATTTGAAAAACAACAAATTAAATGTAACTGTTTAATACAGGACTTCTTGAATTCTTTCAACACTAACTTTTACTTAGTTTTGCCAAAAAAAAAAAAATGGCACGGAAAATTTAGCAAAGATGTAATTCCTAAGAAGCTCCTTTTCTGAATAAATAAGAATGCACTAATTTCTGACAAGAAATCAGATGCACTTCATGGTAAGTCTGGAAAGCAGACCGACCCCTTTAAATCATGACTGGAATCATGAGAACACATTACTTTCCATGTGTTATTAGAATTAATTTAGTCTTCTTGGTTTTCCAGTTGCTTTTTTTTTTTTTTTTTNCAGGAATAGAACTCAAGGCCTTGCACTTGCCAGGCAGGTAGGTGCTTATGCCACTAAGCTATCTTCCCAGCCCTTCCAGTTGCTTTGATAGGCAGTCAGAACAAAACTGGAATTTCTCTCAAGGGTAGGTATAACCGGAAACAAAAAGTGATTTGAAAGAGGACAGGCTTTCAGCATGTAAGTTGAGCCCCTGCAAACCTATGTCAGGTCTTGCTTTCTGCGAGTTAAGGAGAGTTAAGATGCTAAAGCAAAACCAAAGTAAATCTGTGCATTCCCTGAAGCAGCTCTACCACCCCCAGACAAATCATGCCTTCTTGTCACTTTTGATTATTATACAATAGATTTCAACACCGTAGTCAGATCCTGTTTACAAAGTAGAGCCACGCATGAAGGAGCTGCTTCAATACATATATGCTCTCTTTTCCCGTGTCTCATAATATAATTACCACCTATGATCATGGTTAGAAAAAGCAGAAAACCTTTCTCAGAAGTGAGTCACATTCCTCCACTGCCTGATGATGTGAAGAAATCTTCTATGTGGCCAAATATTTGGGCTGTCTATTTTACAACACTAACTTCTACTTCGGAAGCTAAGTCAGTTGAATTTGGGTTATGAAACTCTACTTCTCCAAATCATCTTCCTTGTAGACAACAACATAGCTCCAACTGATCTATACAATTATCTTAAAGCTGAATAAACAACCGTTAATTCTTCAAGACTCCCTAAATCTGGTACCTTTAACTTTTCAAAATGAGGTCTCATTGCCCAAACTTCCAGAGGGAGAAAGAAATAACACCGATCCTTCTCCTGTTTTGGATTTTAATTTGATAATTCAGTAAAACAGATATTCCCAAAACCTGATATGTGAACACAGATAATCTCAAAACCTGATATGTGGACAGGTGAAAGGCGCTTGGCCACCTGCCCATCTTTCAGTTTGTCTTTGCACTTTAGCCTAAAATACTCAATCATTTTTAGATCTGCCCATGGGAAAGACACCATCACTATATTCAAGATACTAGTAATTATAACCCCTAGCTGAATTTACGGCAATGGACATCGTTTGAGATTGGATTTTATGGAGCTTGATAACAAACTCTCTTACCCTTCTCTGGACTTCAGTATGCTGAGTCAATGTGTCTCAGCAAATATAATAAAAATGTTTAGAGATCAAACATGGCTGATAAAGGCCAAGTCTGTTAGCTGTAGAGACTAGGCCTTACCGTCATTTGCATTGTGCAATATTATTTCCAATATTTTGTTGTCTTCTGTCTTACAAAAAAATCGCATACACACATTTTAATAAGGCCCAGTCAAGGACTCACTGTTTGGACTGCGGATTCAGGGAAAAAAGAACACAGGCTCAATTCAGGCTCATACAGCCAAGACTTTCATCATCTCATCTTAATGCCCCTTTGGTGTCTATTCTAAATCTCAATCCCCTTTGCCTACTCTAATGCTTTTATTTTTTTTAAAGACAAAACAGAGGCCCACAAGATAGCATAGAGGACTGAAACACCTGTATAGGCAAGCTTTGGCAAGGGCAGGAATCCCGGCTGGATACTGGGCACCACATGCCACACTAGCCCCACTCTCAGGGCAGGCTGAGCCGTCCACAGAGTCCAGGCATAGTGGCGTACACCTGTAATCCCAGTACTGGGGAGGCTGAAAACAGGAGGATCACTGTGAGTCTGAGCTGCATAGTGAGACCCTGTAACAACCAAATGCATTAAGAATAAATAAATTTTAAAAATCGAAACAAAACAAAATTGTAATAAGAGAGAAAAACAGGGGGGCCGGGGAGATGGCTCAGTAGAATAAATGCTTCCATGCCAAGTGCAATGGCCTGAGTTCAATCCCCTATTCCACAGAAAGAGAGAGAGAGAGAGAGAGAGAGAGAGAGAGAGAGAGAGAGGTACAGAATTTTGCTAGCCAAAATAACATGAATTCAACAGTATTTGTTGTATTGCATTGTGTTGTCTTCAAATTAGTTGTTCAGATTAACACATACATGCAAGTAAAATTAGAAAAATAAGGGCTGGGGAGATAGCTTGATGCTCTAGACACCTGCCTGGCAAGCGCAAGGTCCCAAGTTCAGTCCCTAATATTGCACCTTGTGCCGGCCCTGGAACACCGTGCAGATCCTGAAATTGGGTGTGGTGGTGCAAGCCTGTAATCTGTGCAGTAGGGAGTCTGAGACAGAAGGACCATTATGAGTCTAAACTGCATAGAAAGACCTTGTTTTACAGAAAGAAAAAAAAAGGAATAAAAAAAGAGAAAAAGTCATAAGAAATTAAGATGAGAGAAAAAGGGGAAAAAATGGAAAAAGAAGACAAAAATATAAGCCCTGTCTGCTCCTTTCCATAGACTAGCAGAAATGCTCAGCACAATGACCCAAACCATCCTGATTACGTACAAAGATACATCTCTTCCTCCCACTCCTTTTCCTGTCCTTCTCCTCACCTCAGGAACTACTTAAACAGGTTCATTCCCTTTTTGCAGTATCTTTTGTAGCCTACAAATTGTATTTATTCTTTCAAGTTCTTGCATTAGGGAAACAATACGATGTTTACACATGCAGGTCTAAATTATTTCACTTGAGAGTATGTTCTCAGGCTGGCCAGATAGCTCAGCAGACTAAAGCACCTGCTTAGGCAGAGTGTAGCGGCCAGGGGTTCAGTCTCCAATGTGAATGCCAGCCCTGCCCCCTGCACTGGCAGAGATGGCGATGGAGACTGGGAATGGGGGTGCACGCCTGTATTCCCAGATCTTGGGAGGCTGAAAACAGGAGAATCACTATAAGTCCAATCTATATAGTGAGACCCTGTAGACCCTGTACCAAATACATAAAAAGGAATATGTTCTCTAGTTGCATCCATTTACCAATAAAAACCTCAAATTTATCCTTTTTTAAATAGCTGAATCACACAATAGCTCCATTATGTAAAAATACATCTTTATCCATTCCTCAGTCCTAATGTAATGTTTAATATGTGTTA
This sequence comes from Octomys mimax, assembly GCA_002564305.1. Classification (NCBI taxonomy): domain Eukaryota; kingdom Metazoa; phylum Chordata; class Mammalia; order Rodentia; family Octodontidae; genus Octomys; species Octomys mimax. Next base: position 8,910 of record NDGM011243067.1, read on the forward strand.
AGATTGCACTTGTGCATGTGGTATTACATATTGAACGGCATAATCCCTGAGGTTTTTGTGACAGGACATGCCTCAGGCCTGGGGATGAGGGGCCATTGCGGTATGGTGCATGGCACTTGTCTTAAGGAGCTCAGAGCCTTGTGAGAAAGGGAAACTGGGTAGGCAAAGGAAGAGACCAAGATCATGTGGCAATAACATGTGGCAGTGCCATGTTCAGCAGCTTTCATTCATCTTCTTGTTTAATCATCCTCTCAGCATCACTTACATAGTAAACAGTTAGATAGTCAACTCATTCCATCTTTGGAGCCCACTATGAACTAGGTGAATAGCATCCCTAGTCTTATAGATCCTTACGTTCTAATGATATAGACAAAACAAGACAAGGAAATTAGCAGATAAATAAGATGCTAAAAAATTTCAAAATAAGCCCACAAAAACCTGATACAGAAGCCCACACGAAGATAGTTCACTTGCAAGGGAGACAGCAGTTACATCTGTGCTACACTGGATGCACCAACAACCATCTCTTCTTAAATATAATATATGAGGGCCAGCGAGATAGCTCAGCAGATTAAGTGCCTGCTTAGGCAAGTACAGGGAATGGGGTTTAATCTCTGGCACCACATGCTGCGCTGGCCCCACTCCTGGGCAACTGCATCTGGGCATGGTGGTGCACGCCTATAATCCCAGTACTGGGGAGGCTGAAAGCAGGAGCATCACCCCGGGTCTGAGCTTCATAGTGAGACCCTACAACAACCAAATATATTAAATATAATATAATATAGCATAATATATATTATGTGATGTCCTTTTGGCTAGACTCAACCTCCAGATAGTTCTAAAGCCATACAACAGGGGGAAATGACTTCATATTAAATGCTGACCAAAGTCCAATAATAAAGATAAGGATACAAAGCATACAGGCCAGCCTAGTACTTAAGTAATCCCAAAGATCTGGATTTGGAAGCCATATTTTTAGCCAACAGCACTCTGCGAATTTGTCCACGCATCTGGTAAACTGGAAGCACCTTTGAAAAAGGATCTGTGTTCCTCCAAACCCTAGGCGTTACAGTCACCAGCTGTACTATTTTTTGACAAGTTATTTAGGCTCTCTAGAGTTCAATTTCCTCATCTGTAAACTGGACATAACAATGGTAACACTTACCTATGGTTCTACTAAAAAATTATAGATCATGTGTCCTTCCCCACCACAGGCATAGAATAAATATCAAAAAATAGTATAAAAATGAAATCGTTAACTAAGCCACTGCTGGTTCCCAGTTACAAAATATAAGAAACCTTAGTTTGAAGCTATCAAAGCCTCATGCAAAGTAATCTGCATTCAATTATTTGAAATGCATACATTTTTTAGTTATATAAGGATGAGATTTTTTTAGCATTTCAGGTAAGTTGTTAGATAATTTGTCCTCTGTTATTTGCAACCAAACGACATTTATTGGGAGAATTTGAGAAGCAAAGGCAGTAACTTCTGGGAGCCCATGAAGAATGAATGCCAGGAGCAACTTAACAGATAAAATACTGCAACCCACAAGACCCCACAGTGATGGTGCTGCCTGGTTGATGGACATACAGGGTTAGGGCCACCCTTAAAGCAGTGAATGTAACTGAAATGAATGCAGCACCATGGTCTGGCACACCAAGGTCATCCAACTTTCACACAAGATTTGGGTGTAGTAGGACCGTATCATAGTTTCCTTAGAATCCTAATGAACTTCAACTCATTACTCTCTTATAAGGCAAAAAAAAGTGCAAAATGAATATATTTCCACACATATGCATTACTAGTGTATACATCATGCAAATATTAGCATATTTTGTGATAGTGTAAAAATATATGTGTGCCTGCATTTGTGTGTGCATATTATGTTGTTAGTATCTTTTAAATTTAATTGAAATTTTTGTCTTTGCTGTGTATCAGCTGGCTTGCTCACTCAATAATCTTTTGCTCTGAGTTGCCTCTTCACTAATTGGGCAAATGTGCTAATTTGCAATGGGTCTCCAACTCATTAGTATAATTTAGTCAGGTTCTACTATATTTCACCAGACATACAAACCAGCGTGCCGCACACATCTGTTTTTGGAGCCCTATTTCATAACCATCCATAATATTTCTACTTTAAAACTGAGAAATGATTGGCCCTTAATCAGCTATTTATTACACTGGGCTGCATGAAAATATGCAGTGTCAACCATAAATAATTTTAGGGAAGAACATAGCAAAACTGAACACTTGCATAAAGCTCTATAAAATAGACAGATCTTTTCTTACATATCAAAGCACCAAAAAAAAGAAAGAAAACATGTATTACTTTGTTAAGGAATATTTTTAAATGATCTAGAAGAGAACACTGGATAATATTTTCAAACAAGATATTTCTTTGTTGCAGACATAAACTAGATGATCTTGGTGAGTCATTTAGCCTCTCTGATCTTACCTCTCCCAATCATCGAACTTTTTAATAATATATACTTCATAGTATTTTCATTTGGAAGGATAAAATTGTTGGTAATGAATGTGAAGTGACAGATTCCTGGGAAATGCAAAAGACATGGTAGTGGTTATGATTATGACTGAACATATCAGCATTGTCCTTTTGAAAACATGGCTCCAAAAAATTACAGAACTGACATAATTTTCAAATATATATCAAGCTTCTGCACCTGGGAAAACTTGGGGATCATTCTAGAAAGACGGTGTCTGTCCCACACATGTGCTGAATTTGATGGTCAACATTGTAAGGCTGGGGCTACAGGGTGCAGTGTCTCTACTGTAATGCTCTATGTTGCTGAAACCCATGAGCATGTAAAGCAGATTTTAAATAGTAAAGACATCAGCAAACATAGAAGGTGGGAATGAGGCAGCCGTTGGAAAAATCGAACATCGAATAGAAAACTAAAAGCCTAAAAAGTCCTATCAGGCCCCCAGGTAGGAGGATAACCTATGTACATAGCCCAATAAAAGACCCTGTCTGATGACAGGGGTTTTTTGGTTGTTTGTTTTTGTTTGTTTTTTTTTTTTTTGGTATGTTCAGTGACTTCCACTTGGCTGGGTGTGATGAGGAAGAAAGAGAAAAAGCCATTGCTGTATTCTGGCTGCTCAGATCACTGTGCCCTAAGGGAGGTGCCAGGAGCAGGTAAAGCACATGGGAATGGTAATCATTTCTTTGTGAATGATCTACAGGCCCAGAAAGTGGAGAAAACTATGCCTTATGCTATTCAGTCTCATATATATCAGCTTCTATCACAGAATGAGATTTTTATTACAACAGAAACTTGGCAAGGGTCGCTGTTGTTTAAGCTGCATAGAGGCTCACGGCAGTGACCAACAATTCCATCTAGTGAAAGGGTTTCTCCTTAATGGAAAGAAAATTATCAACTTACTTGATTCTTCAAGGAATTGCCATAGTCAAAAGTAAAGCTAAGCATCTCTGAAGACTTTCTTCTGGTTTATCTAGATCCTTATCTTGGATCCAGACCACAGTCAAGGAAAGTATCATCCTATGATACCACCTAGTATGTATGCATTTATGAATGTGTGTATATGTATACACATATGGGTGTGTGTGTGTGTGTGTGTGTGTGTGTGTGTACTGAGACTGGGTCTCATTATGTGACCCAGGCTTGCCTTCAACTCATGATCATCCTCCTGAGGGCTGGGATTACAAGCCTGTGCCACAAAGCTCAGCTCACCTAGAAGATTTCTACATCGGCCTTGGAACTCTCATTCTTGGCAGCTTGGGAGAGAAACTGGCCTCAACTGGAAGCAGAAAATGTGTTTCCTGCATCTCTAAGAACTCAAAACTAAAGAATGGAGCTGAAACCTGGAAGGCTACTGAAATAGCCAAATTTCTATCGACTCTTCAACTGTGCAGAGTGCTACTTCATTCTGAGGGACCTGCTCCTGGGAGTACTTCTGTCTATAATATAGCTTTAGAGATGTTGAGACCAACTTGTGTGAAACAAACTACCAATTCAAAGCCCCACTCTCTCTTCCAGAAAATAGAAAAGAGACACATTGAGATCCTAACGAAGAAGGTAAAGTGAGCACACCAGATAGGTAAATCTTTGTATCTTTACTTCCAATCTCTTTTCTCCATAATAATTAGTAGAAGAATAAAGAACTCCAGCAAAATTATATTAGGTTAAATCAACCAAATATAATAGCAATGAAGAAAACAGTGTTTACCCAAAAGGGTTCAGGAAAATTTTGAAGATAGTACAGAAAATTAGAAAACACTCTGCCAGTTTCTTTGCATTTTGGGCCCAAAATTGGTGGAATAAGAACACATAAGCTGACACACCTCATTGCTTATGATAATTCATTAGCTAGGAAAATCATAAGTGTGTGAAACAGTTTCCTCATTTTGATCCACATAATAAAGATATCCACTTTGTATAACTTCCAGAGTGTTGTTACTTTGAACCAAATATTGCAGATCAGCCCCAGCTGTCTTTCCTTAAAGTTCCCCGACCACAGGGCCACACCTTCCTCAGTGAAAATCGACTTCTCTGGGCTTTACTCAGTGGCTCCCTCATTGCTTGCTTCTGAAGAATCTTGTTCTGTCTTACCTAGCCATTTCATTTCTCCTGTGTCAATGTAATGTCAATAACAATACATTCATACATTTGAGGGGAAAATTACATTGTTTATATTCTTGTATTAGGCACAGTAACTGAAAAAATAGTGAACCCAGTATGTGTTCCATCAATATTTTTTTTTTTTTCAGAACCAGGGATTGAACTCAGACCCTTGTACTTGCCAGGGAAGTGCTTATTCTACTGAGCCATC
>NDGM011243079.1:3101-23050 GCA_002564305.1 Octomys mimax
ACTCAGATCCTTGCGTTTGCCAGTCAAGCGCTTATCCTACTGAGCCATCTCCCCGGCCCAAAAAGACGCCCGAACAGGGACATGAAAATCATCCTCTCTTGAATCCAGAATGACATCATCTTCCTCACTTCTCCTTAGTGTGCTCTATTTATGTGAGAATAAACTACTACGCAGACAACAATATGCAATGTATTATTGTAACTGTCCTACTAACCTGTTTTTTTGAAACTGTCTCATTGCTATTTCTCAATAAACTTAATAATAATAAAAAAGCAATGGAAGTACAGAAGTTATTTCCATTCTGCTATGTACATTGGGGAAACTGGACAGTGGTATAATAATAAGAAACTCCTTACATGAAGGACTCCATATTCCCAGCTTCTCCCTAACAATCTTACACAGTATTCACTTAGTCCTGGTTATAATTTTTTTTTTATTTCACTCCTACAAATGGATTTAAAAAGTAAAATTTTTCAACACAAAATATAACCAAAACTAACCATGGTAAGGAGGAGTTAGAACTCAGAAGTTAAAAAAACCAGTCGCTGGTGCATCAACCTTGGAGGCCAGCAGCTGGCTTTGATGATCCCAGCTCTGTTTGCTCTGCCCCAGGCTGAGAATGAAGAGGCTTTTGAAAACTTCTCTTCACACTAGGCACATCTGTCTGCCTGAGGGCCCCGTGGCCTGGGGAAGCAGCCCAGCCAGGCTCTTCTTATCCTGTTTAGCATTAGAAGTGGATGCCTCTTAGTTGCCTCTGGAGAAGACCTGTCATAGAGGTTTGCACCGCCTGTGAGGCTGCCTTGATAGGAACATTTTGACTGTTCATTTGAAATTAAGATGCACTCATGACAAATATCTTTCATGTGCAGGTGAGTGAGGGAAGAAGGTGGATCCCACAGAAATCAAGGCTTATTTTTCATGTGACATCTTTAGCAATTAAGTGTGAGGAAAAGCCCTGAAGAACAGCCTGCAGAGAGAAGGGGACCAGTGCTTTTTCTGTCTCCTGCACCCCTCATAAAGACCAGAGGAAAAGTAATTTCTGTTCTAATCTGTGTGAGAAAATGCAAAGTAAGGGAGTGTGATCTTCAGGGTACAGGAAAGATAGCACACAAAACGAGACAGGTAGCATAATGATACTTTGCTTTATGACTTTTTTTAAAACCTACATTCCTTTAGATTCTAGTGCCACTTTCCATGTAGATAAATAATTAGATTTGGTTAGACAATTGCTAAATCACCTTCTAGCAATGATACTTTGCATGTCGTTTACTTGGAGCTCATTGTCCTATTTACCATCACTGTTAGCACAAGCTGTGTATTGTACTATCACCACTACATACATGATGCCATTTTACACATATTTACATGTTTCAAAGTCCATGTTATTAATATTACTTCACAAATTAGGATAATGGATCACAGAGAACTTGTGCAACTCACTCATATTCTTAGTTGTGAAAAGGCAAAGCCAGATTATACAGATAATATTCTTTTGCTCCAAAGTCTGTAATACTTACCTCCAGGAAGACCATTTTCCTGCCAGTGAAAGATTAATTTGTAAAGTCTATGTGCTAATTTATTCCAGCATTTAAATCAAATAGGTCAAAAGCAACTCATTAGAACTTAGAACTAGGAACTTAGAACTAAGCTTCCTTAATGACATCTATTTGCTTATCTGACAAAAGTATCTTTTTGTCGTAGAGAATCATATTACATTATTCCATAATTTGATGGGTTAAATTAGATGAAGAAGTGTGTGGAAACTAAATAGCATGTTGTTAGTAATCAACACACCCATAATTCTTCCTTCTTAGTTGACTAAGCTAGGACCCTAAGAAAGAAGCTCCCCTATTGATATATGCCCCTGAACAATTCAAATTGGGTTTCTAATAATCGTGTATTAGGATTTGTGAATGAAAGCCATATGAATAGAAACAAATTCAGTCTGAAATCAAATATGGTCTAGACAAAGCTGTCAAATCAATGACAAATAATCTTCTGAGGGTTTGTATTTATGCACTAAAAGCCCTAAAGGTACAGCTAGAATTTGTCGGAAGAAGCCAGAGATGTCAGCTCAATAAAATAAACACCTTTCTAACACAAGCTCTTCTAAGAGGAATAAGTGACCCTAGAAAACAGAGCATCTTTTGTCACCCTAGGTCTTCAGATTGCACAAGGAAGAATAGTGTCTGCTGTTGAGTGGGCCCACTTAAGAGACTTTTGATGCCAGAGATGCTGTGAATCTTCCAAGATTTTAGTGGATGCTGAGCAGGAGCCAGATATCTCAGAATGCCTTTTTATGTATTATCTCATCCTCTCACTTTTCTTTTGAGTAATTATATCAGTCCGTGGTCTGAGCACTAGTGATACAAGAAAAGTAAAATATACTTCTTCATCTTAATTGAGCTAATAGCATAACAGGCGAGACGCTCATGTAAAATGAAAAAAATCAATGCAAGATGACTGGTGTTATATAAGATTATATAGGGTATAATGGAATGGAAACATGAACTTAAAGATTTAACAGTGAAAGCAGTGTAGTGTAACAAGAAACAGTGATCTTAGACTGAGTTAGAGAAATATGTAGGAAAGAGGACTGGATGATAGTATGCAATAGAAATACCTCACTGGCCCATGGATCTCCTTTAATTTAATATCTGCAGGTAGAAACAAACTGAGTCTAGCTTCACAATGATAAAGATTTGGAGATGAAAACTACAATTCTCAAATCACTACTCTTAATGTAATGCATTCTTTAAAAGGATCTAATAAACTACCTTCACAGAACCTGAGTAAGTTGCTGTTCTGACCTCCTTCCAGTGTAGTAAGAAAAGCCTTCACAGGTAAATGTACTCCTCTACTTCATTAGCTTTTGAGAGATGCCTTCTCCCTTTTATGTTTTGAGACTATTCAGAGAAAGAGAAAGAGACATATTCTTGCTTGCTCAGTATCAGTTACTCTCAGGGTGAAGCCAAGGGTTACATGTTAATTACAAGAAACTACTTAGCACCTCAACTATTTTTATTCATGCATGTGCAAGGTCAGCTCAGCACTGAAGCACTCATTCTCCCACCGACCAGTAGGTTACTTTTAGAAGTCCAAGACTTGTTTTCTGTCTTTTTCTTCTACCTAGAATATACTTTCCAATCTCTTCACTTGCTTATTGGCTAAAATATGGAGAAGCTTCACTTTTTAAACATTTTTCCCACTCCTCTAGAAGCCATGAGTAATTATGCTAATTTCTATGTTTCCCTAGTTCAGTTCACCTCTATATCTTGGATTTTTATTACATTATGTCCAAGTATGTTTTCATATTTTTTCTGGCATTCCTACTTGATATTTAGTCTCCTGGTGAACTGAGATTAAAACATTAATTTACGTATCTCCATTATCTAGTACAATGTCTGAAAATGTGTTCAACACATATTTTTCAAATAACTAAGATAAAGTTAGATATATTTGTGAAGTTAGTAAAATCCTCCCTATACTTTCAAAATATCTTTTTGTCACAGAAAACCCTATCTATTGGCCTTACTATGTAATCATAGAAAGATTGTGGGTCTAATAACCAAGATATTTGAGTTTATTGCAATACATGTCATCTACATGTTGAGCCAGCTTAAGAAAGTGCATTAATTTGAAAAATAGGTAATACTTCAGTTTCATTGTCATTAGTGTTAAAGAAGATCATTCTGAATATTTTTGTCAACACAAAAATACTATAATCTCTCAAAGTGGACCATCATACAGTAATAATGATGTCAATGCTACTGAGTGTTATGGATCAAAGGGCATAGTGGATGGGGAATTGTTAAACCTAGATTTGCATTTGCATTTGCATTTGCATGTTTCTACAACTAACATGTTGTGGGACTCTGGCCAAAGCACTGAACATCTAATCTTTAGTAATCTTAAAAGTGGGAATAAACTTGAGCTGGGGCCAATGTGAACATGTATGATGATAAATCATCTCAGAAAGTATTAAATTTAATTATTCATTTAGTTGGGCACTCCAAACATGGTTACTGATTATACCATGTCAGCTAAAACCAAGACACCTTCAACTTTTCAACTACTGTTGCCCTACTTCTGTAGTTTCTTGAGCCCTTGCCTTTCTTCCATGAAAAATTAGGAAATTAAAATTCAGAACCTTAAGTTTGGTCACTTAATTCCCTTGATGCCAAATGCCTAATGACTTCTATTTATTTTCAATTTAGAATAAAGGTCCAACTGCTTGGATGGCCTGTAACAACTTGCATAGTCTGACACAAGGACGCACTACAACATCTTCCCTGCTCATCCCCATCTCTGTGCTCCAGGTCCACAGCCTGCTGGCAGCTCAGTGAGTGATCTCATCTTGTATTGCATCCTTCTGCTTGCTGTATTCTTGGATCTTCCTACATCTGCGTTCCTCTCTTTGTGCTTCTCTCTGCAAACATTAGAGACAGGCTTGTCCCTGCCATGTCTCTCGTTGACTCTAAGAATGCTGTGTGTCTCTGCATAGATACATTATTAACACAAAGTTGTTAAACTTTAGGAAAAAACCTGTGCATTGTTGTAAAACCAACTTCAGAAAGACTGACACTATTTTGTCTCTTTTTATAGAAAGGTACACTTCTTCCAGGTTTGCCAAAAGAAAATTTTCTGATGTAGTTGCCATTGCGTTCCTGAACACTATTCAATAGTAGTTGTGGACATTCAGAAATTGTTGTATTCCATAAAGCAAGGGATGTGGGGTAGATTAATAACTCAAGCATAAAAGGAATGTGGCAACTGGGTTGCATTCTCCAAAATGCATGCCTCAACAAAATAAAACCACTGGGCTGCAGTCAACAGATTTTACCTATAAACAAAATTTTGTGTCAGAAACTACCAGAGACCAATGGAGGGAAATAACTTATAGATGTATTTCAGTAATGATAACCATGTATGAATGGGTAGATATGAATTAACCAATGGTTATGGAAAATGTCTGAAATAAGCTCTACTGGTCATACATTAATATCCAATATATCAATATCCAACTTTCTAGTTTTATTTGTGACTATTAGAGTTAAGAAGCAGTGTAGGTGCTTTTTACTTGATGGGTGACTAGAGGGTAAGCAAGGAACACACCATTGATTTTGATGTCATCTGTTATAGTGGTTGATTAATTGTGTCAACTTGAGAAGCTAAGAGCTTAACTAAATCAGCTCGGCAATTCCATACTCTAGGGTATGGAGACCCCACCCTAGAATGACTCATCACTTAAAGAAAAATGAGGAAGGACATAGGGTCCCATTCTTCCTCCAAGGAGCCCCAGTCATTGCCATTAGCTTGGAGATCATCTCCTGGCTCTAGTGCACACTCTTGGCTTCTGCCTTGGCTGCTTCAGCCTTCTGGTGTAGACTCATCAGTCTTCTGTCATAGATACATCAGCCTCCTGATATGGACTTGCATGGAACACTGAAATGAGCTCCAGACCTTGAACTGAGTCCTTCAGTCTCCAGTGTGCAGACACCCTCTGCGTGCTTCCTCATCTGACTCTGTGGCTGACCACTGTAAGCCACTCCTGGAATTTCTTATACATTTGTGTTATATCTGCACCTCTAGTAAAACCCTGACTGATATACCTGTCCAAGTGTCATCAGTGCCGTGGGACAATTCTACTCTATATTAAAACCAATTTAAAAATATTTCTTGTGTTTCTAATTATGCAAACATAAGTATATAATTGTTTTTTAAAAGAAAATAAGTAAAACTATAAAAAGATCACTGTGGGAGGGCAGCACTGTAAACATTGTTTCCCTGGTTTGAACTCAAAAGACTCCTTCTGAATGAAAGATCTGAGCTCTAGGGTTAGGGTTAGGTGAGCTCCTGAAAATAGCAGTCTTTGCTTTATTTCTGAAGCATTGAAAGCCTGGTGAGATCCACACAATGTACCCCTGAAACTAGAAAACCATGGGCACTGTCCACTTTATAGATGAAGGAATGAGAATGTAGGTCATATTATATGAAAGCGGACAATGGCCTGATCGGTGGCCCAGTGAACAGAAGTCTGAGCTGTTTTTCTCTAACACAGAGCCACTGTTATTGCAACTGTGAAGATTTCCTTTTTAGGAGACCATGTGAACATAGCTTGATGAGAATTATGTCAGAAAGTAGCCATAAGTGTAAAGAGGTTTTTTTTTTAAATGTATTATAAGATAAATATCCTTATCTCCACTAATAACTATTGCTTTATAAATTTCTGACAGTTATAGTCATATCATTGTTAAATATTCTTTGCGATGAATTACACTCAGTTCACTTGTTTTCTAATTGTTGGTTTTTTCAGAGAATGTGTCTCTTGAGTTAGAAAGACAAGAAAACTTCACAACTTGCCCTTGAAAAAGACAGCAGTTCTAACTGTTGGACTTGATTTTTGTTTTCAAGCATTGAAGTTTGTGCAGGGTTTTTTGAAATGAGTAGCAGTGTTGTGGCATTGTTCATAAATTTCAGAAGGATCACAGAATGGTACAGATTTGTCTCTCCCATGATTTAGTCGGTATTCTAGTCATTTTACTCTATTTGTGTAATGCAAAGCAGTGCTTGCTTGGCTTACTTAATATTTTTTGTAACTAACTGAATCTACAAACATATGTTTGCTTTCAATCCATAAATCTTGGATGTTTTATAATCCATAATAGTTCAGAAATAAAACATGAGAGTTTTAATCTTAGGCTGTACCCACTTTATGATGTTTTCTAGAGCTTTAAAAACTGTTCATGAGGTTGGAAAAGTTTAAAACTAGCTTATTTTCAAAAGCTCAACATTTGATTTCTTATTGAAAGTCTTAACTACAAAAAAAATAGTTCAACTCAAACACAGACTCCACAAATTTATTACTATATATCAAATTGTGAATGCCAAAGCCAGTAGTGCAGAAAGGTAATAGACATGAAAAATTATTATTCTTCCTTTCTCAGAGGAAGCGAAAAATCACTGAGAAATAATCAATAAACATTTAATGAATATTTTCTTCAGAGGATCATTATTGGAAGAACAACAATAAATAACATAGAGTCTTTATAAAAAGGTCACTTAAAACAATCATATGTATACATTTAGCAACTATGAGTTATTCATTCATAAAACACTGAATACATAAGGGGTTGCAGACATTGGGATCAACAGTGGCAGATCACCAGAGCAACAGTCGTAGTACTAGAAATGACAGCAGATGACATTTGTCAAGAGCCTTTTTTGGGTCTGGCCATAGGTCAAGAAGTATTAATTTTGTTTTATTCCAATTTTAAGTTAAATAACAGAAGACTAGAAAGAGTAAGTCTATAATACAAGTGTTTGTATATTCTTTCAGAGTATGCAGCTAAAATGTGCTGTTTGGCTCAAAAGTTGCTACTATTTAATACTCCTCACAAAAAGATGTAGGCGACAAACATGCTTTTCTTTAAAGATCACAGTTCATAAGTAGAAAGAGTAATATAAAATAGGTGTAAACCAATATGATAATGTCTATGATGCAAAGATATCTAGAACATAATAATATCTATGAGGGAGGAATCAGTGTCTGATGTGATCCATTTATGAAGGAGATAGAGCCTCTTTTGAGTTGAGGTGTGAATATGAGTTCACTTTGTAATGATGGGCAGGGAAATTTGCAGGGAGAAAGAATGAGAAGAGAAAAGGTCATCACACAAGGGAAAGTGGGCCAGGTTTCAGTCAGCCTTTGAACACAATGAATTTCTAAGATGGAAAGAAATTAAGCTAGAACAGGTTGCCTGAGGGCATGAAGGAGACAAGGAATGTCCTGCTAGTCTGTTTGCGCTTTATTTTGTAAGCAGTGAAGAGAGATTAAATGTGAGTATTGATTCAATTAAGTTTTACTAAACAAATGATCATCTTAGAACCTGTGTGGAGAATGAATAAAAGCAAGGGGAGCAGTTGCAAATATTCTAAGCAAGGGAGGGTGAGGTGCTTAACTGAGGTAGCCATACACAGGAAGAGTATGACAGACTGGAGAATAGCCATTAGGAGAAATTGAAAAAGCCCTAATAAAAACACAGCCATGGCAGTATTTGTCCATTAATTTGAACTGTAGTAACTCTGTATAATGTGGTCCTACTAAGTTTTTAAAAAGTTATTTATTTATTTGTTTGGTACAGGGTCTTGCTACTGAGCTCAGATTCATAATGATCCTCTTGTCTGGACCTCCCCAGCCCTAGGATTACAGGCAAGTGCCACCACGTCCGGTTTGGTCCTCCTAAATTTAAGAGCCCTGGAAGTGGAGGAAGTTTCGAGATGGCTAATGTGATTAATTTTGGTTGCAACTTGACTGGCTTGAGAGATGCCTCTAATACTTATAAAACACACTTGTGGGTATGTCTGGGTGGGTCATGGGGTGCAGGGTCAGGGGCTTCTCTGGGTTAGGGCACCTTCCACTCTGTCTCTTGCTTTCTGCTTTCCAGGTGCCTGGAGCTGAGCACTCTCCTCTGCCCTGGTGCTTCTTCTTTGGATCTAGCCAGCCTCTTACTGAAACCTCTGATACCGTGAGACAAAATAAATCTCTCCTCCTCTAAGTTGCAGATGCCAGATATATTGTCCTAGTGATGGAAATCTGACAGTACAGGAGGATTATAAATATTATGAATTTCAGAGACTATGGCACATATAATACAAAGTGATGCATTCAGTAATAATTGGCAATGCATAGATGTTTGCAAAGGAGAAAAGTCCTGTGGCCTTAGAAGCAATAGGTCATCATTCTCTGTCTCCTGCTTGTGCTAGGAGGAATCCAGGGGGCAGGGGTCAACTCCAGTTGATAAAGGGGAAGTAAAGGTATAAGCCATGAAGCATAAAAAGAAGGGCCCAACAGGGGGGAGCATTTCTAGTACAAAAGATTTTGAGTCATGATCATATGTCTTTGAGGTGTGAACCTGTGAAGGTAAAAAAATATGGCTCTGTCCTGAAGAAAATCGCTGTGCAGGTAGTGAGGAGTGAAAAGGGATTCCCTAGAGGTGGAGGTCAGTAATAGGTATAGTCTGAAAAACGGGAATGAAAAGTATGCATGATTCACCTTTGGCTTATTCTGTTTGGATGGCTATAACAGAATGTTATAGATTGGTGAATAAAACATTTATTTTGTTATGGCTCTGGAGGCTCAAGGCCCGAGACCAGGATGGATAGCATGGTTAAGGTTCTTTCAGGGAAATTCAGATTTCTCTTTGTAGAGTAATTCCAGAACATAGGCCTAGTGATGTCTTCTTCTCATTATGAGAACATCTTAAAAATTAATAACTCTCCCTGGAGGGATGGTTGGTTTACTAGTGGTCCAAATAGTAGACATGAAAGTGCTTGTGGAGTTTCACAGCTGTGACCCATGTTCTCGTATTTGCAGGATCCAATTACATTAGTTTCTATCAATCCCATAGGAGATGGGGGCATCATTAGGGGGACCAATGTGAATGCAAATGTATCCCTTCTATGCTGTGTGTGAGCAGGAGCTTCTGTCCACCTCAATACATTACATCCTTCTTGGCTAAACTTCTAAGAGTTGCTGCTGCTTAATGCCCATTGGACCACTTGACAAAGTGATGTCAGGAGAGGGGAGACCAATTTTGAAATGGGGTTGAAAATGGAAAAAGATCTTAGTGAATATGAAGGATAAGGTAGGAGAGAGTAATTGGCTAACAGTAATTTAATAAGGTAGTGTGGTATGGCAAGAATGTATGCAAGTGGTGATATTTATACTCAATCTCAACTGATTTCAATGATACACAGCTAAGTGATTAATGATGGTGGGCACTACTTCAGCATAGGTGAGTAAGCAGTGGATACACAAGTAGAAACTCCAAAGCAAGAGAGACAGCTGGATGAGGACGAGCTTGGGGAGTGCTAGGGAAGCGTGAGATGCCCATTTCACAGTATGAAGCTCATTGAAATGATGCTGCAGAGGGCGCCCGTGAAGCCAGCATCAACATATGTTGAGGGCACAGGCCATTAGCTGTAGGTTCAGAGCATTAAATTAAAGTTCAGAATGTCTACTGAAATCTGGAGCCTACAAGAGAGAATATGTGACTTGTTTTTGTGAAACTGTTGGCTGTATCCAAAAGTACTGATGACACTCTCTTGGTTTCTGGAATTCTGACACTTCAACTGGGAAGCTCAAGGATAGATGGTACAGATCTATCCATATGGTAGAGAACTACATCTGAGTCAGGCCTAGTTCACAGGAATAAAGTCAGGGTTAAATGGTATGTTTTAGGAATTGAGATCTTTATAGAGACAGAGACATGATCAGGTCAGGGACTATAAGTTTATAAAGGAGCTTTGAAGCCAAGGAACTTTGGATGATTTAGAACTATGTTAGTAACAGGAAAAATTCTGTAGTATTTTTTGGCCTAGTATTATCTCCAAGGAATTTCCCTTTCTTTTATTTTTTTCATTTATTTATTTATTTAGTAGGAATACAGCTCTTCCTTTCAAATTTTGATGTACTGTATTCTATGCCTCTCCTCCTAGGAAAAGTCAGAAAAGTCAATCAGCTGCTTTGAATTCTTGTACTGTTTATATGAAGGTCAAGTAAATATAGTGGAAATGTTTTAATTTTAAATAAGGTTTATATTTTCTGAATAAATCTATATCTATACCTATACCTAAATAACGTATATGTACATATATATTTGTGTTTATTCCATTTACTGCAGTACAATTATTTTCTTCATTTTATGCATCTCCTGGAAATGTCATTACCAGAGGAAATTAAAAGCAAATGAAGACATCTAGGGAAGCATTACTGCCCTCAGTTTTCAAAGTCTGAATAAATTATGCAACAAGGTTGCTCTCCCAATTAGACAATGTCTTGGGACATAACCAGTCAGTTTCTAAATACAGGCACACTCAAATTTAAAATGTGAGCTTTGTAAAACATGATGCTTTTCTATCCTTGCTTGGGCCAAGGAAGCTCAGGGAAGCTTCAACCCCTGAAACTTCCCGGTTGAAATACTATAAGCCCACTGAGCTGTGGGAAGTAATATTACATCAGCCAGGCCAAGAGACTGCCACAGTCACAACTACAGATACACAGAAACACACACATACACACATATGTAAACATTCATATAATGCCTTTTTTATTTTTTAAAAATCATTTTATTTTTGAAGCATTGTTTGAATTTGTTGTATTTAATATACTTAGTGTGGGGCTAGCAGTAATTCCACTAGTGTATGTTTTGGGGGAGAAAAGTGACTTAGAGGGAGGAACTTAATAACTTTTGTCATTCTCAGGTTGGATGAAGAAGAGGTCATATTTCTGAGACTTGAAATTTCTAAATATTTTAAAATTTAATTTTTCCAGGAAGGTACCCAGTCTCTGTAGACATTTAATTAAGCAAACATAAATTTGAAAACTTTGCATTGAATGTCTAAATACAATAACGGAAATACATGAAAGTTTATGTGTGTGTGTGTGTGTGCGCGTATATTTAACCTAAAAACAAATTATAAAAAAAAGACTTTGGTTTTTTCATTCAAAAACTTTTATCCAACTGCTTTTGTAACTTTAATGAATTTATTAAAATATGTTATATACTTTAAAATACATTTATTTTAACATTATTTCTGGAAATATTTACATTAGCAATATAAATCATAGTGTTCATTTAGCCTGACAATGCTGGCTCAGGAATATGGAATACAGTATTAGTTTTTGTAAGAATGAATTGACTTCACTATGAAATAAGGTTTTCTTGGTATCAGCCTTGCAGAAATATATTGCTTACAGTTAAAATGTATGGCTATGCTTATGCTAAAACATACAGACATTATAAAACTGTATATTGGTTTCAGTAACAATGTATTCTTTCCAATGCATTCATGTGGCTTTCAGCAAGAATGTATTGATTTCATTAAAATGTGCTCCTTGAGATAAACAAAAATTCAGTTAAAATGCATTGGTTTCCGTTAAAGTTCATTGACTGAAGTGGAGAACATTATGCTGTTATTGGGTAGCCTCAGGGTTTGCTAAGTATTGAACAGAGACATATACATAAGTAATAATAAAGTCTGGGGAAAACAAAGACATTATAAACCATATAATGATGTAAATATTCAACAAGCATTATTAGATTGAATTTCCTCACAGGCTTTAAGAGTTGGCTCAGGTACTTTGAAAGTCATTTTGACCTCAGTGTATTCCAGATTCATAGGATCTCAAGTAACTTTAACACAGAAACTCTAGTTGGTCTTGTGCTTAAATTACTGCCATGAGGGCTTCAGGCCCATGAGGATGTTCTTCAGAAGATTTTATGGCAATCTAAACTAATATTAGAAGTTACTACTGAAGTTTTTGGGGATGGAATTATGCATGTGAATGTACACCTGTGTGTGTATGTGTGTATTCCCATCCATAGAAATTTAATTACAAGTTTAATTTATTAATGACAGGATTATTTTGATTTATAATTCTATGTGCACCATTTTGATGCCATATTTTTAAAGAATTTGTTAATTATATTTTAGTATTAAAATTTATTGGCATAGAAGAATGCTTAATAATATCACTGAATATTTTAAATTGTTTCACTCTGTAAAGGAATGAGAAATTTATCAACTAAGACAAAAATTTGCCCATGCAGAGGAATTTTCATCAAGAGCAGAGATGGCTTCTGTGGGCTTCCAGCAGCACCCTTGCTGTGGGCTTCCACCTTGCCTGCACATTAGAATCATCAGTTCAAAGGGCCTTTTCCTGACCAACTTAACCAGAATTGAGGGTGACTGAGACGGGGTATGGTGGCGTGCACCGGTAATCCCAGTGCTTGGGAGGCTGGAAACAGGAGAATCACTATGAGTCCAATCTATGTTGTGAGACCCTGTAGACCTTGTACCAAATACACAAAAAAAGGCTTCTTCAAATGTTCCTTATATACAATGAAGTTTGTGAAATACTGAATTCAATTTCTACTTAACAGGGCAGGGAAAAATGATTTTACCTCTCTGAGCCCAGAACTTCATTTACAAGGTTAGAAAAAGGCAAGTGTTAACTTTAAGGATTTCTGGAATGATAAGAGATGGTAAAAATATGCCACGGGAAGCAGCCAAGATATTACACAGATGTATTTTTGGGGACAGACAAAAGAGGGCCTATTTCATCAAAGCCATTTAATCTTCTTCCTTCTAATGTTTCAGTAGCCAAACAAAATATTTCCAGGATAAACTTGGCTCTTGATTTTCACAAAATAGTCATTCAGGTTCCTTCTAGCTTCAATAGACTCTAAACAATTAGGCCCTTCCCACAAGGGAAATGGTGTCTGATTATATAATATTTCATTCTATTTATTTTTTTTTTTTTTTTGTGGAGCTGGGGATTGAACTCAGGCCCTTGTGCTTGCCAGGCAAGAGCTTATTCAACTGAACTATCTCCCTGGCCCCTTTAGTTCTGTTTTATTTGCTTTTAAAAGTGTTGAGAATTTGTAAGAAAAGCACAATCTAGGTGAAATGTCTAACACATTTTCAAAGAACATTATTTTCACATATTCCATCCTCATTTAAATTGGTTATATTCTAAAACACTGAACAGAAATTTTAGAGCTTGGCAGGTATTTGCACTCAGGTCTTCTTATTTGGGAAGTGTATAAGAGCTTTGTGAAAGAGAAATTTCAGTGGACACTTGTGCAAAATGGCAAGGAAGACCTTATTTGACACCACTGCAACAAGACAGAAATGTAACTCAAGGTCACTGCAATGAACAGTGAGAGAGTTTGTGAACTCTGGTGAGCTAGTGCTAAACCACTGCAGGGCTGCAGGGAAGGCTTTGGTTAATTTGTTGGGCCATTGGGTCACTCACTGAGGGCAGGCTCCATTGCTCCTGCAAAGCCTGGGGTACAGTGCTGTTGTCTTACTTTAGGGTCAATTTCAAAGGGATGACGATTCACATACACAAGAGACAGAGCAAGTTTTCTGAGAAAATTCTCTAAGCAAAAAGAGAGATCTAGGGCTATAGTTAGGAAAAAGCCTGTACAAAGTTTGGTTTAGCTAAGGTAAATGTTAAGGCCATCTAGGGCAGCTTTTTAATGTAAAAAATAGAAGAAATAAATATTGACTTTCCCCCTTTATCTGTAATCACATTGTATGATCAGTGCCTCAGACGAATACACTATTTTTTTCTTTCATATTCAGAAGTTTTCTTCCTCTTTGAATAGTTGTCTTCTTTGTTTATACATTCTTTTATGCTGGAAACATACTTCAAATACAGAGCTTTTTTTGATATTGTTAATGTAGTATATGGGTCAAAAGCAGAAGTTAATGCAATGGAGCCCTAAAATCCTTTTTTATAAAAACTGTCACCAAGGCAATGCCATTTACTTTCTCCCCAAAGGATTTTCCTGTAATAGGAAGGCTCTCAGTGTAAGGTTTTGCTCTTGAATAAGCATTACAGATTAAGTTTGCCTATGCCAAGTCCTAATATTGTTTCGCTTAGTGTTCATATGGTGGAATTTTCATCTTGTTTTAAAGGACTTTTAGGCACACAAAGTCTGAAAATATCACTAGCACACACATGCTACCAGAAATGTGGAATGCAGAACATTAGGCAGGAGGGGGCTGGACCCACCCAGGAGAATGAAGAGGCAGAAAATGTAACCTCACATGTAACTACATGTGTCTCTGTTACTTTTTACTTGCTGGGACAACATACCCGAGGTTTATTCAGCTCACAGTTAGTGGAGGCTTCAGTCCATACTGGGCTGGCCGGCTGGCTCCAAAGCAGAATACCATATAGCAGAGTGGCCAGTCTCCTTTCCTTGTGTTAAAAGCAGGCTACCCTGGAGTGGGGGTGTAGAACTCATACAATGTCCATGCCTTCCTCTTGAACAAGATTTTTTTTTTTGTATTTTAGGGAAGGGTCTACAGGGTGTTCAGGGTCTCAGTACTAGATTGGGCTCCTAGTGATTCTCTTTTTTACAGTCTTTCAAGTGCTGGGATTATGGGCTTGCACCACCACGACCAGCCTGAGCCTGCTTGGAGGTGCTTTAATCCACTGAGCTATTTGGCCAGCTCTGAAGGGATGAGGATGTTTACAATGTAAGAGCCCGGGCTCCCTGCTGAGTCACAATTAAACTTCTAAAATTTTCAAGTTGACACTGTATATCAATGAGTAGAACATGGGACATTTTCCTTTTTGAAAGCTTCTTAAAATAAAATTTGTTGTCTCAATAAAAACAGTAATTTTGCAACATGAGGTTTGTATAAGTTGTCAATGTAACATGTATGACAATAATATCACAAAGCCTAAGAAAGAAATTTTCTTAAATATCATTATAGACTTCTTTTATAGAATTTGATATTTAATGTTTATATTATAAACTCTATAACAACCTATACATTACCAAAACATAAGATAATAACATATATATTACCTCAGAATGGATCATAGGACTGAATGTAAAATCTAAAAGTATAATAATTTATAACAATAAAAATATTTTTTGGGGGCCAGGGAGATGGCTCAGTGGAATAAGTGCTTCCCTGGCAAGCGCAAGGGCCTGAGTTCAATCCCAGGTTCCGTGCCCCCCCCCCCGCCAAAAAAAAAGGATTTCTTTTGCTCTTGAGTTACTCTTAAATACAACACCAAAAAGAATAATTCACATAGAAAAATTAATAAAGTGGATATGAACATATCAAAAATTTATGCTCTTAGAAATATACTACAAGACTGGGCATGGTGGTGCACACTTGTAATCCCAGAGCTGGGGAGGCTGAAAAGAGGAGGACCACTATGGGTCTGAGCTGTGTAGAGAGACCCTGTACCAAATACATAAAAAAAGAAAGAAATATACTATAAAGAAAATTAAAAAGATAATTTTGCTTGGAAAAATTTCAGATACTGTTCCTGATATAGAACTACTATTCAGAATGTTGAAGAATTTCTAACAATGAGAAGACAAACCTATCAGTAAAAATCAGAAAATTTGAACAGTTTGTTCATCCAAGAAAATAAATAGGTAACTACAAAAGAGTCACACACTTGAGCAATCACTGCAAAAATGCAAATTATTTTTGTAATGAGAAGTCAACCTCTACCTAATAGGTTCATTAAAATAAAAAAGACTGTCCATACCAAATGTTGGCAAAGCTGTGGAGAAACTGCAGCTCTTTAGAATGAAAAATGCTGCAATCATTTTAGAAAAACAGATTGGCAGTTTCTTGTAAATTTAAACATACAACTAGCATATTTATAGTTATTCTACACTTAAAAATTGTCCAAAAGAAAGGAAAACAAATGCTTGTATCCTACTTATTTAGAACTGTTTGTAGCTTCTTTATCTGCAATAGCCCAAAGCTGGGGTGAACCCAGAAGTCCTTCAGCCAGTGAATAAACAAGTGGAGTGTGTTTGTATCCTGTAATACCTCTCAGCAGTAAAAAAGAATGAATTATTGATAAATTTCATAACAGATAAATCTCAAGATAATTTTACTTAGTAAAACAAGCCAGAGAAGAGACATTTATTGCAATGGTACATCAGGATGAGAGGGGAAAAGGGACAACTTATACAGGGTGTTCATGGGACAACTTACACAGGGTGTTTATATTCATTATGTTGATGCTAAAAATGGCTGCACGAAATATATATTATGTTCAAGTTTATGAAATTTAATATTTTAAATGTATATAATATACTGTTAATTATTGCCAAAGGATAGTGTTGGAAAGTTTTTTGAAAAAGAAAGTGGCAATAAATTCATAGTGGAATGAGAAAGCATTTTATAGTTTGTCTGTGTGATAGCAGGTGAAGTGGAAAAAGGTTTTGACTTTAATTTTTTTGAAACACAGAGTTCTACTTGCTGTAGTTAGTGAATTTGTATTATAGGAACATGTACTTTGTTTTGTACCTTATGTGTAAGTCTCTTTTTCTGTGCTTTTCTTTTTTTCCTCTAGCAGATAGTTTAATTTCTGAATTTTACTGACCTGTGACAACATTATAATTTCTGGAAATACCATTTTTTAAAGATAGCAAATTATTGTAAGTCAGATTCTCTAATTTAATATAGCATTTAATTGAATTTCATTTCTCATTTGAAAATCTACTAAGATAAGAAAACCAGTAGATAGAAAATGTTTATCAGGAAATAATAAAATTCCATCATCACCCATTGAATGCAGCATTTATGAAAACCAATAAGTAAGTTTGTGCCTCACATTATATTCTAGGGGGCAAACAATATTCTCTAGAGTTTGTAATTTTGACTCAAAATATACTTATTTTGCTCCAACTGGTTTCTTGTTTATGCCAATAACTTACATTTATTTATTATTTTCATTATTGCTACTGTATACAAAATAAAAATGCAAACTTTCCTTGTCTTATATGCACAGATTTAGAGAATTCCAGTGAAACGGAGGCTCTAGGCCAGAAAGCTTCATATCTACTTTTCTATGCTCTGTGATTGTAAACATAAAGAGGACAGAAATTTTGCTGCTGGTTATTGTAAAGCTAAAAAGATTTCTGTTGTCATGGAAATTTCTAGGTGAAAAAAATAACCCTTTTGCTAAGGCAATATAAGGATCTACAGGAAGGTGATCCTTCCTTTCACTTGCCCAGCCTGTGAGCACCTGTGAGCCATGTGTGTACTTTGTTTGTGTGGGAGGACCCTGGTAGTCAACTGAGGCCTCAGTGGAGATTCCTGTTGCTGCTCAATGCCTAGCCTGTGCACAACAGCAACAGGAGAATTCCCTGTTCCCGTGCTAACTTCTCTAGACTCACAGTCCGACTCACTTTGTGCGCTGAAGCTCCAGCAGAAGTTCATCTGTGACAAGGTTCTGAGAAGCCCTGAATTAGTATTTCTAGTAAAGAGGCATCAGTGACAACCAGAAAGGGCACTAGAAGCCTAATGGCAGTTCAAGCTGTGTTTTTGATCACTACCTCCACTTGCTGCTGTTTATGCAGTGAACTATTGACTGGGATGAATGTTTCCATGAAGGGCCAGTCTTGTTGTAAAATTTCGCCAGAATTTAAACCCTGCTGATGCTGACCCACTTACATTTCTCTGCTTAGTTTCAGACTCTTATTTGACAGTTAATTACAGTAAGCCTGAACTGTTGAACTGCCTTGCAGGCCAGTTCAAATTTTCCAACAAAATAAATTTAGCCTCGCTTCAACTGAATTAAAAGGTTGAAGCTCTCATCATGAAACTAGACTCTGCCCCTTGCTTTGGAAAATGAAGCCTGCTTTGAGACATTATTTTTCTCTCTCCAATATCCAATTGCTGCAGTTGTGAAAGAAAAGCAGAAAACATTCAAGTGAAAAGAAAATCATGCACTAATTACTGGATATGCTGTTCCGAAGTTCCAATTTCAGAACCTAGCACTGCCAGTATTTCTACTGGGAAATGAACTAACTTTGAGACTGGCCAGGTTTTTGCATCAGTAATTTGTGCTGAGTGCTTTTGATATTTCAAGCCTAGAGAGATAAAAGGCAGTAGAGACAATAGGCAGGTGCTGCGGTCCTTCTCAGGTGCTGAGCTCTCCCTAGTACCCTAATTACAGACTCTTTACATGAAGAATTCCTTTTGAAGGTAATGTTGAACGTAATGAGAGTGAAGGTACCCAGAGGATGCTAATGAAAGAGTTGGGAAATCTCTTTTGAGGGATGTCTTAATTATAAGGTTTGTTTTTCAAGGGAAAGAGAGCAAACATTTATTATTGAGGACCTACTATATGCCAGGCTCTGTGTTTAATGTTTTACATTTGTGACCTGAATTCCTCCAGTCTTACACACTGTGAACACAGAAATGAGGTTACCTACCTACATTCATTGAAGTTGAATTGTATTTTCTGTCTTTTGCATAGATAGGAACCCAGGCCCATTCTCAGAGTCTCTTCTGTTACATAGGTGATTTCCAAGTGCTTGCGATCCTACTCTCAAAGCTGTGGGCTTCTGCTGTCCTCTTTGGTTCCCAAGGAAAGGATGCAGTTCATTGGTCTGTTGAGCAGTATTTTACTCATTTAAAGAGGGTAGATTACATCCTAACAGTTCTCATGTAACTCTTCTAGGCTTTACATCTTCTTAGCCCTCATCTCCTGCCAAATTTCCTCCCTGGTTGTCCTGAAAGCACAGCTGTAAGTTTGCCTTTGGTCTCTATTTCCTACACACATTGCTATGCAACCTCTGAACTACCATTGTGAAAGAATATAACTTTATTTTCCATCATCTTCCTCAGCTCTTCTCTTCCTGAAATAAATCACTGCCTATCATACTTAATTTCACATGCTAGGTTTATCCAAATTTCTGGTCTGCCCTAATAAGAATACTCTTCCTGAGGAATATCATCTCATTAACTTCTTGCAATAACAATGCAAGGCAGGAAATATACTTATCTGAAAGGTGGGGAGCCAATTAAGTGGCTTCCCTAAAGTTTACATCTTGAACTCTGATAATAATTCTAACATCTACACACACTTTATTACTAAGTAGTTTTAGATAAAAAAGTTTGAGTTGGTAAAATGACACTAATGCACATAGCTTAGTCAAATAAGTGGAAAGAAAACTTTTATTGAGAGCTTGATGATCAATATTTTGAACTGAGTAGATGTTTATCATTCAGCATCAGAATTTTTTTCAAATTTCTGAATTTAATTAAACTTATAATACCACAATTCCAAGAAAAATGAACATTTTACACAAGAAATTTAAATAAAATCATACCAAGATACACAAAAATGAAATTGTCCAAAACTTATTGTAAAGAAAAAATAATTAAAACATATACATAACAAATATTTGCTATGGAAGAACATAATTAAATAGCATCTTATTCCACATTAGAAAGATAAAAAAGGACCAACTGTGTAAGAAACCAGACTAATTACAGGACTGAAAGAAAAGATCTGTCTCTTTGAATTTTGTACTTAACAAACATACCTTTGAAAATTAAAAGTAAGATTTTCTAGTTATACAAACTTGAAATATTTTAAT